>BTHU01000007.1:6580705-6848205 GCA_036184795.1 Tokudaia tokunoshimensis | reverse complement strand
CTTCAGTCCTGGCTCCATCATTTTCTGCCTGGGTGCCGTGTGGCGCCACAAATTTTGTCAGCTGTAAAAAATAACCAATGCTGACAGCTCCCACTTCTGTGAGAAACTGGGGATTCTGAAATACTTTGCGATGAACCCGGCACAGAATAAATGCAAAGTAAGTGCATGTGTTATTATCACTGGCTTTGGTTCTAGTAGATGTTAGACAAGTCATTCAGCTTAGACAAGTCATCCAGCCTTCCGGCCCTTTGTTCGCCTTGTTCCCAGGTCAAAAGGCAGGTGGCTGTTTGTACTTGTTTGAGCATATGGGACTGTGTTAGATGAGACTCTTCCCCAGAGCATGTCCTGTGATGTGCGTGCGTGTGTGTGTGTGTGTGTGTGTATGTGTGTGTGTATGTGTGTGTATATATGTATGTGTGCGAGTATGTGCATGTGTGTATGTGTGCGTGTGTGTATCTGTGCATGTATGTGTGTGCATGTCTGTGTGCATGTGTGTGTATGTGTGTGTGTGTGTGTAGGTGTGTGTGCATGTGTGTATATGTGTGTATGCGTGTGTGTGTGTATATGTGTGTGTATGTGTGTATGTATATGTGTGTGTATGTCTGTGTGCATGTGTGTGTATGTGTGTGTGTGCGTGTATGTGTGTGTGTGCCTGTGCATGTGTGTGTATGTGTGTATGTATATGTGCGTGTGTGTGTGTGTGTGTGTTTCATATATCTATCTTGACTAGAACATAGAAGTAAAGCTGGCCCATGATAATGAACTGTGACATTGGCAAACCCTAAGTTGGAGTGACATTGAGATGTTTCTTCTCATCACCTCCATATACAGCATATATTCACTAAGCAACTATGTAACAAATATGTATGGATTGATAGTTGTATACCAGACATTGTTTTAGAAATTGTGCCAGAGCAATGAAAAAGAAAACTCAAAGAAAACAAAAACTCAAACACTTCCTCTCTTGCAGACCAATTTCTGATGGTCAGAAATGGGTGAGTAAATGTGTTACCACATGAGCTATGCCTGCAGAATAAAGGCTAAAATGAGCAGGGTCACTGTCTCTTGCTGCGTCCTGGACAAGTCACTGTCATTCTGGCTTTGGATATATGAACCATCCTCATAACTTGTTTCCCTGTGTTCCTTCCTGGTACTCTAATGACTTTCGTTGCCTGGCAACGTATGTGACTAACTCATCTCATCCTCAGAAACCATGCTTTCCATAGACACTTAAGACAAAGCTCAACCTCTTTAACATTTCCTTTCTTCTCTTAAAGTCTATTTTTAATCTTTAAAATGTGTATGTGTAAGTGTGTGCATGTATGTATGTGTACCATGTGGGTGCCTCATGCCTGCAGAGGCCAGAAGAGGGTGCTGAATCCACTCGAATTGGAGATTCAGGTGATTGTAAGTTGTCCACTGATGATGCTGGGAATTGAACCCAGGTCCTCTGCAAGAGTAAGCTAGTGTTCTTAGCCAGTGTCCCATTTCTTCAGACCCTCTACTATATTATGACTACTTCCCTCAACTCCAGGCCAGCCACACTCATTGTCTTTTTCTTCCTTGCTTTGGAAAGCACTCTCTATTTGCTCTGCCTGGGCACACTCCCTGGGCTCCTCCCTCTGTCTCCTCTGTGTTTCACCTCCTCAGGGAGGTCTTCACTCTTTACATCTTACACCAGGCATAGTGGTTTACACCTGTAATTTCAGTGTTTGAGAGACTGGGGCGGGAGGACTGCAAGTTTGAAGTCAATCTGGGCCATCTAAGCTATCCTGGACAAGACATTTTCCCAAAACACCAAAAGACAAATGAGAATAAAACAGACACAAAAACAAGATCCCAAAGCTAACCAAATAGTAACAGCAAACCAGCAAATACCCACCTTGCTTCGTAGTCCATTATCCTGCTGTGATGGCCTGTATATGCTTGGCCCAGGAAGTGGCAACCCAGGAAGTGGCCTACCCTCTTGGAGTAGGTGTGTCACTGTGGGTGTGGGCTTTAAGACCCTCATCCTAGCTGCCTGGCAGTCATTATCCTGCTAGCAGCCTTCAGATGAAGATGTAGAACTCTCAGCTCCTCCTGCACCATGTCTGCCTGGATGCTGCCATGTTCCTGCCTTGATGATAATGAACTGAACTTCTGAATGTGTAAGCCAGTCCCAATTAAATGTTGTCCTTATAAGAGTTGTCTTGGTCATGGTGTCTGTTCACAGCACTAAAACCCTAACTAAGACACCTGCCTTACTTGACTTCAGTTTACTGAGTGCTTACTATGATCTGCTGCAGGCCTTTGATATTCAGTGCCTTCTCTCATCCTGTTATAGACTCCAGGAAATAAATATGGACAGAGATTCAGAAGTTAAGGCCCAGTGCAGTGATGTCGATAATGGAGCTGGAGGGTGGCCACTAGCTGTTTGGCAGACATGGCTTCGTGTCTGATGCTGTCTGTAGGGAATTTTCTTTTAGGAAGATTTCTTTGGTGCTCAGAGGCCTTTACATTTTCTTTCAATCTTCCCTACCTTGGAATGCTTACTCTGACATATCCCATATGACATAGCCCATCACTCAGAACCTTTGAAAGTAGAGATCAAGTTTTTACTTTTGCATCTCCACTGTGGACCAGTCTGCCAGGTGCTAAGTAGTAATTGGCTGTGCTTATCTTGATTAAAACCTGCTCAAGGATAGGAGGGGTGTTCTAGGCAGAATGTGCTTTAGGCCATTCCTGTCCTTCCCTTTTCTCCCCATCAACTTCCTTCATACCTTGTTGATGCCACACTGCTTAGAAACTCTAGGATGTGCATTAAAACAAACAAAAAACAAACAAAATAAAAAAACCCTTTTATCTCAGCTCTCCTCCGTGAAAAGTGTTCAGAGTGTCAGTGGGTGGCAAGGTCTTATCGATGAGTTAGTTGACAGGAAAGCAGACACGCGTGACATGTGTACACAGACACACACGGATTTCTCTCATATACAAGGAGAAACAAGACAAGAGGATTTTCACATGTCTCCTGCTCCAACCGCAACATGTTGCTTCAATTGGTTGGAGTGAGTGATTATCCACTCTGCAGAAAATTGCTATTTTGGCTTTATTTTGCTAAAGGGTAGTTTGCTCTGCAGTAGGAGAGTACAAAGAGACTCAGTTTTCAAAGGGGTATTTTTGTCATGAAGTAGAGCACCCTAGTGTGGGAAGAAGAGGACTGACTTGGAGATCAGGAGTCCCTGCATTTAGACCTCTCTCTGCCCTGGACAAGTTGCTGGCTTGGGACAGGCTCTTTCTGAGCTAGAGTGTTTCTGGGATGCTTACTGGTATATAAAGGAAGTAATACTCTCTTTCCTGCTCTGGAAGCTCACCTAGGATCACACTAGGAAACTGAAGGTGTAGACTTGAAATCATGTGCATCTGGGAGAAGATCAATTTTGTGACCATTGGCTGGAGACTCAGCCTTGGGAAGTCCCCACCCCTCTTTCATGGAGTGGTAATGACTGTCCTTGCTTTAGAAGGTGGGTGTGACACTCATAAAGACTCAAGATGTGGGCACTTGGCTTCTTTGGTTTTCAGTGTTATGGGAAAGAAGTCGTTATAAGATTAGACATGGGCTGCAGAGATGGCTTAGCTGGTGAAGAACTTGAGGACATGATTTTGATCCTTAGAACCCACATCAAGAAGCCAAGTGTTGTGGCACAGTTTGAATCCCAGCTTTGGAAAGGCAGAGGAGAGAGGTGACCACCAGGATGCAGTGGCGAGCCAGCCTATCCTACTTGGGGAGTGACACGCTTGTAAATGATCTTGCCTAAAAACAACACAAAATAAAACCCAAAAAGGTGGGCAATGACATTGAAGAAATGACATCAGAGGTTGTCTTTTGATCTCCATATATATATGTGGATGTGCACCTTCAAACATATGTGTGTTTCCTTCTCTAAACACACACACACACACAGTAACAATAATGATTATTTTTTTTTTAAAATGTGCAAGGAGAAATAACAGGAAAAATCTGAGTCTTGAAGCAGAGAATACAGTCTGTGAATTCAAGGAGATGAAATGTATAAAACATCAGAAATAAAAAGATCATCTGGATCAGATGCCAGGGTGGAACAAAGAGAAGGAGTGGCAACAATCCAAGAATCCCGAGAACCTTTTAGGCTGACACAATCATCAGAGACTTCCCAGAGGTGGGAGGAGGGGGAACTGGCCCTGACGCGTTTGAGGGGCAGGAAAGGAAGTGGTGGGCTTTCCAGGGAAGGCTGTGATAGGTTCTCAGAGGTCAGTACACATGCGACTTTGATGGAGCAGAGGGTTTTTAATAAAATATAAACAGAGCAAGGGTTTGTTTAGAGTCTTTCTCGGGGAGTACAAATCAATAGTCAGTGTTGTCTTTCTATACAAAATCCGAAATCTGAAATTTACTCCAGCAAAGCGCTGGCTTGGCACTGGGGACTGCATTGCCCCACGACAGGTGACTTCCAGGCATGTCCTGGATGGTGAATGTGTTCACAAGAGCCAATGGTAACTCATCAGTGGTGTGAGGCCTGCAGGTGCACAGGGAGCAGGGTGAAGAGCCCTGCGAGATAAGGCCTCTCTTCGGTGTCTGCTGTCTATGATTTAAATCCACAGGGCTGGCCATCCAGCAGCACACTTGTCTGGAAGCCTATTGAAAACACTCCCAAGAATATGTGCTGCTAAGCCTCACAGTTTGTTGAGATACCATAGTAGGTAAATTATTAAAAAAGAAAAGGGCACAAAAGATAGATACTTCCCCAATTCTCCCTGCAGATGACAAAGCTGATTTTAAGAGGTCTATTTCTTCTTTAGTCTCCTCTTTTTCCTTTTCCCTTCTTCTCTTCTCCTCTATTTCTCCTCCCCTCTTCTTTTTCTTCCTCCCCTTCTTCCTCGCCTCCTCTTCATTCTTCTCCTCCTCCTCCTCATCCTCCTCCTCCTCCTCCTCTTCATGATCATCATCATCTTATTTTTTTGTGATAAGATCTCATGCTAAGGGCCAAGTTTGTCTGTGATGTGGTTTGAATGTGCTTGGTCCATGAGAAATACCACTATTAGGAGGTGTGACCTTCTTGAAGGAGGTGTGATCTTGTTAGAAGAAGTGTGTCACTGGAGGCAGGGCTTTGAGGTCTTATATATATGCTCAAGTCTGGCCATTTTGAGACAATCTTGCCTGGCCTCCTGTGCAGAGACAGTCTTCTGCTGCCTGTACAAAGATGTAGAACTCTTGGCTCCTCCAGCACCATATCTGCCAGCACACTGACGTACTTCTTACCATGATGATTATGGACTGACCCTCTGCGACTTTAAGCCAGCCCCAATTAAATGTTTTCCTTTATAAGAGTTGCCTTGGTCATATTGTCTCCCCATAGCTGTAAAATCCTAACTAAGACACTGTCCTAGAACTCACCAAACATCTCAAACCAGTGGTAACCCTCCTAACTCCAGCCTCCCAAGAGCTGTGATTACAGAGAGAAGCCATCAAACTTGGCTTTAATTCCAGGCTTCTAAAGATTTATGTAAATGGAAGGAAGGATGCACTTTGGGTCAGGGAAGGTGGAGGTGGCCACTCTAGACCAGAGAGAACCATAGAGATGGGCATGAGACCTGAGGCCCTGTGGGATAGATAAATGGAGGATGTCATGTCCATGTACTGTTGAGATACTCCTGCCCTGTGTGTCTGAGCCTACTATAGGAGCATTATCTGTGAGATGGATGATAGACACCCATGCTCAATAGACACAATATACATTGATAGAAGTGAGACTGGCCATTACTAAGGTGTAGAATTGCCTTCTTGAGTCCCCAGAATGTCTCTTAGCCACTGGAAAAGAGTTGGGCAGCTTGGAGCAGATTTTTATCCGAGATTGCCTGAGAACATGCTCAGAGACTGGTTTGTGGTTTCAGCCCACGATAAGTTTGCTCCATTGTTTCTAGACCAGAGTGAAGAGAAAATCATGGGGGAAGGGTGTGGAGGAACAGTATTTCCATGGTGCATCCTGGAAGCTCGGGGAAGACGTGCCTGTGTTGTTTTCCATGCAGTCCCCAAGCTTACAAGATGGCGCCACCCATATTCAGAGCCTGGTCCTCTCTGCTCAGTTTCCTTTCCTGAGAAGAATCCCATAGTATGTTTTGCTCATCTTATGGGCACTTCTGAAGAGTTCCTGAGTCACAGGATCTGAAGAGTGACTGCTGAGCACAACTGTCCCCTGAATGTGATGACTGGTCAGGAAATTCATTAGGTGACGAGTAAGTTTAAGACTTGTAGGTGCTGTGCAGAGTACCATGCCCAGATGTTTGAGCACCTCCCGGTCAAGAGATGATGTTCCAGTTGCAGAATTTACAGAGCCATTTTTATGAACAATTCCACAGCCAGAGACTCCTCCTACTGTCAAATAATATTCCTTTGTCTGGATACAGCCCACTTGGTGGACATTTGGTTGTTTCCATTTGGGGACTGTCATGAATACTGTGGCTGTGAACAGTGCTATACAAGTTTTTGTTCAGACAGATGGCCCACTGCTCCAATGTGTACTTTGGATGCACTAGAGAGTATGACTTTCTATGTAAATTTTTGAGGCACTGCTGAGTCAGGTTCAAAGGGACACGGGGAGTAAATAGGATTTGTGTTTTGATGGCATGATTAGCTGTATTTGCTCAATATTCTGGTTATTTCTGTACCTTAGGAGTTTAGGAAGAGAGGACTACAAGAGAATAGGATTGAAGAAGGGAGAGAAAGAGAGAGAAGGGTAGATGAAGAGAGGGAGTGAGGGGGGGGGGAAGGGAAGAGGGAGCTAGGCTTGAGTGCAGGGCCTTAAAGACAACACAGTCATCAAAGATGGAGATCCCAGGTCCTTAGGTTGGTCTGCCTCCAACAGGAAGGAGCATGGACTCAGAGCTCTGAAAGAGTGAGCTAGCCATGTGTGTTTGGGGTGGACTCACTCAATGCACATATGCCTCCTGTGTGACTATTATGTGCCAGGAATCACCTTTAAATGAGATGGTGATTTTACATATGATATTTTTTCCTAATCACTAAGTTTGTGGCTAGCCTAACTTTATAAGTGAGAAGTTTCAGGTGCAGATAAATGGCTGGGACCCCACAGTTCTGCATGAGATGACATGTGATCAGAGATCTCTTTCTTACTCCAAGGCCAGTGTTCCTGAGTGCTACCTGCTTCTCAGCTGGACTCCTGGGTTTACTTAGGAGGACTAGTTCTGCATATCTCCAGGGCCTCTTCTGTGCAGTGGGAGTATGTTAGAAAAAAAAATCTCTTAGAAATAGATAGAGGGATGACAGTTTGCTGATGAAGCTAAGCTGTGTACTATATGTATTTCTAAGCTATAAATAGCTTAGACAGATCTCAAGCTCATTTTGCTACAACTAGCTCACAAATGAATATTCAACCATTGGCTCCCATGAACTGGCTACAGCACATCTTTGCTTCCATGTTTTGAAGCTTTATAGACCTTTGCCCTTGGCCTTTTGGAGTCTGAACACTGACACTCCAGTTAGAGTAATGCATCTCCTTGAATGCTCTGTTTAATCAAAGACCCTTACCTGACTCTATATGAGACCTGATGTTTTATGGCTCCCAGAAATAGCAGTCATGCTACACTAAAGAACCACATATGTGTCCATACTGTTCTTCTTTACCACTAAGTAATAGTTAATATGTTTTTAGGCTTATCTCAAAAAGTCAGTTTTAAGCTAGCAACCTTAATGGATAGGGAAGCTGAACGAAAGTAGAGCATTAGTATGGTGGGTGGTATTTCTACTTCTTAAACCAAGGCCTTCCTGTTCTTCCCAGATTTGAAGCTAGTGTATGTGTTTTCCATGATAAACATGAGAACATCATTAGCTAGAAAGGCGAGGACACAAATGACT
The DNA here is from genome assembly GCA_036184795.1 of Tokudaia tokunoshimensis. Taxonomy (NCBI): domain Eukaryota; kingdom Metazoa; phylum Chordata; class Mammalia; order Rodentia; family Muridae; genus Tokudaia; species Tokudaia tokunoshimensis. Next base: position 6,840,317 of record BTHU01000007.1, on the reverse strand, counting down.
TTGGTGTGTGATGATTTGCAATACAAAGTCATTTTGAAAAGGGCTTCTGTCATCTCCTGCTAAGTGGCTCTTTGGTTGAGGGGGGGGAGTGATTGTTTTTCTTTATGAAAGGGTGCTTCCATTCCTTCTGGAAGAGAGATCCTGTCCCTTCTCTGGAAGCAGATCTCCATTTGAACATTACCTTCAGGATCCAGGGATTCTCTTCAGTTTGCCCACCTTCTTTTGTTTCATTCCGCCAGGCAACTGATGGCAATGCCTCTCTGTCTCTGTCTCTCTTGTCTCTCTGTCTCTCTGTCTCTGTCTCTCTCTGTCTCTCTCTCTCTGTCTCTCTGTCTCTGTCTCTCTGTCTCTCTGTCTCTCTCTGTCTCTGTCTCTCTCTCTCTGTCTCTCTCTGTCTCTGTCTCTCTCTGTCTCTGTCTCTGTCTCTCTGTCTCTCTCTGTCTCTCTCTGTCTCTGTCTCTGTCTCTCTCTGTCTCTCTGTCTCTGTCTTTGTCTCTCTCTCTGTCTCTCTCTCTCTCTCTCCCCCCTCCCCACCCAACAGATCTTGGGGAGTAGGGATAAATCTGCAGTTTGTAATCTTCTAGCCAATCTCTCTTAGTTCACCAGAGCAAGGGCTGAGGGAACGTATTTCCTTGTTGCTAACGACCAACTTCATTATGCTGCCGCCCTGAGCTAAGATTTTGCTTTTGGCTTATAATGGGAGTCATTAGATTCTGGAAAAAATTTTCTCTGTGTCCTATTTCTAAATTTGATTTCCACAGAATCAGAGAGAATATGAATTCTCCAGAGCTTTGTGGATGACGAGCAAGATGAAGCCAGAGCCTCCTCCACCTTGGTACCTGTGCCCTGGCCTCTGACTCCAAGCCGGGCTCCAGACAGACTGCAGCCTAAGCCCGAGAGCGCAGCATGCTTGGAGTTTTCTATAGGAAATTAACTCAATACCACTAGTTTTCTTTTCCTCCTTTCTTTCTGCTCTTCCCTTCATAATGAAAAGGCTTAAGCTCAGCTCTTTAACTCTCTCATGGGGGGGGGGGGGAAGTGTTTGATAAGTGATAAGTGCATTCTCCTGTGACCCTTGGTTCAAAAACAAAGTCTCTTCTTTCTCTCACTTGCTCATTCCATAAAAGCGCTTCTTGTCCCAGCTATTGTGATGAGCGACTTTCCGAAGCAAGATGTCCCCGCAATGCTAACTGAAAGATGCAGCCTATAGAGATGGCAAAGTGGCACTTTAAAAAGAACCTAATCAAGTTATAAGTGGATTTGATTCTGTATTCGGCGGAATCACGGTGGCACAGTCAAATAACAGGTTGCTATTGCTGTAGATGGAAAATTATCCCCCGAGCTTGAGCGAGGGTCAAATCTCCCCTGTGTGGTCATTCTCTGCCTAATGTGTGTGTTCCTTCTTCATAATGAACTCAGTAATGGAGAGCTGAAGTGGAGACACTCAGTGCAATCCAAAAATACTGACGGAGGCTTTTGCAGGTGCATGGCAGTAACTGCTTGCTTTAGAGAGACGGATCTCAAGAAACGGGTGATCTTGGATGCTCACAGCGCTGTGACAGGCGGTGTGGACCATACACAGGTGGTCTGCGGCTTCTGAGAGCTTCTAATCTAGAGGGGGAGAGAAGCAGGTCTAAAATGAACGAGAACGCAGAGAACCACCCAAGTGTTATATGTCCCCTGAGGTGCTGTGGCAAGATGCTTTGTGAAGGCAGGCAAGGCAGTGTTGCTCGGGCTGGGGAGATGGCTCAGTTTGTAAAGTTCTGGCATCACAAGCTTGAGAACCTGAGTTCAAGCCCCGATGTAAAAGAAAACTTCTCTCTTACCCACCCTTCGCAGGGCCACATCACTCTACGTACTCTACCATTTAGAATGCTCGTGCTACCATAATGATCTTCACAGCAAAGCTCAGAACAACATTTGACCAAAAACCTGGTCGTTTCACAATCTAGTTAAGTTGGCGCAGCAAATTATGACCATTAGGGCACACTGAGCTTCTTAAAAATCACCCTTTAGCTTTAAGTTGCTATACCCTACACACCGCGAACAAACTGGATATCCTAATCATGCCTGGCATTTCCCACTTCAGCCTTGCTGCACACAGGTATCTGCTATGTCTCTGTTGGTCTAGGTCCTAGCTGGCTCACTGAGGATCACTCAAGTACCACTCTCTCCACCCATGGCTGCCACGCTCGCTCGGAGGTTAGCTAGCCTCTCCATGTTTTCTGAGATTCCTTCCAAGATTTCACTAATTCGCTTAGGGCCAAATGGAAGGATAGAGTGACCTATCAAGTTTCCTTCCTTCCTTCCTTCCTTCCTTCCTTCCTTCCTTCCTTCCTTCCTTCCTTTCTTCCTCCCTCCCTCCTCTCCCTCCCTCCCTCCCTTTCTTCCTTTGTGATGTATGTTTGTGTGTCTATAGGCATGTATGCAAGTGCACGAACCAGTGGAGCATAGAGGGTTTACATTGGGAATCTGTCTCCAGTATTCTCTACATTTATTTTCCCTTGAGACAGAGTCTTTTTTTCCCCTTAGCATTGAATATATTTCTTTTCTTTTTTTCTTTTATTGGATGTTTTCTTTATTTACATTTCAAATGTTATCCCCTTTCCTGGTTTCCCCTCCGGAAACCCGGTATCCCATCTCCCCTCCCCCTGCTTCTATGAGGGTGTTCCCCATACCCACCCATCCACTCCTGTCTTCCTACCCTGGCATTCCTTTACACTGGAGCATCAAGTCTTCACAGGACCAAGGGCCTCTCCTCCCGTTGATGTCTGACCAGACCATCCTTGAGACAGTCTTGGAGGCTGAGCCTGAAGCTCACTGATTGGCACACTGGCTTGCCAGCAAGCACCCATTTCAGCTTGTTCCTACCTCCCAGGACGAGGGTTCTAGGCATGTCCATCTCCCCAGTTGCTGGGCCGTGGACTTCCGTCCTCACACTTTCACAGTCAGAACTTCCCCGCTGAGCCATCTTCCCCGTCCTGTGCTGACTCTTACACCTGTCACCTGGAAAGGGAGGATGATACTTATTCCTGCCTCAAAAGATTGTCATGTGGGTTAAGTGAGATGGTGCATTGCAAGCACCTGACCCTGGATGTGGCGAAGAACAAGCCCTCCACAGCTGGAGCCACTGGCAGGGCCACTGAGGAGACATGCAGCACCCACAGTTCCGAGGGGAGCTTCTCACAGCAGGGTGAATCAGCAGTGGCCTTGTGATTGCCTGCAAAGGATGCATTGGCAAATAGACTTCTTTGCTTTGTATTTGCCAGGAACTGGTCTTGCCCCTCTGTATTTCCCAGGAAGGGGAAGGTGCCTTTGTATGGGACAAAATGATGCTGACATTATTCTGATAAGATTTCCCAGAGCGTGGGGGTGAGGTGGGGGCAGGGGTGATGGTGGAGACGTGATAAATGGCTGAGGAAGAGGGTGGTGGAGCAAAGACTTGGAGAGACTGACTTCCTTAGGGTGGCTCAGCTAGGGGGCAGGTAGGGAAGGCAAGAAGCTGGTCACCCTGAGGACCCTGAAGCCTGCTGCCATGGGAGTTCCTCTGGGCCCTAGAGGCAACACTCTGAAGTGAGACAAAGGACTCCGTTAGATCTTTCTCAACTCTATTATATTTTTCACCTTATTCTAGAAAAAAATATTATTAAAATAGATGAATAAAATTTTAAAAAAGTTCAGAATGTAACATTCAGTGAACTTGTGCAACAGGAATCCACTCATGTGGTTGCCTCCTAGGTTAAAAATAGATCATTATCAGCAACTCAGAAGTACCTCCTGTTGCCCCATTGTGAGCCCTACCCACATCCTGACTGACAGCCACAAGACTGGGTTCTAGCAACGGGGACAAACTTTACTCGTCTTTATCTATATGAAATTACACAATATGTGGTTGTTTGTGTCTGGCTTCTTTAGCTCAGAGTATTTTCATTCATTCATTCATTCACTCATTCATTCATTCACTCATTCATTCATTCACTCATTCATTCACTCATTGTATATAGAATTATTTCATTCATTCTCACTACTGAATAGAATTTCACTGTTTATCTTATAACTTATCTGCCCATTCTGTTCCTGATGGCCTGTTTCTAGTTTGGGGCTGTTATACATAGCACTACTGTCAACATTTATTTCCTATCATCTAGTGCTCTGCACTTACTTTTCTATACAATTTAAAGATGTTGGGAGGTTAACATATAGTCTCTGTATTCGCGTGCACACCCAGTGCATTGGTTGAGTCAAGTGGTTAGCATTTCCCCCTCACTTTTCTTTATGTTTGGAACTTTTGAACTCTTCACCTCTAGCCCATTATAAATATAAAACAAGTAATAGGTGGTTGTGAATCATAGCCATCCCTTGTGCCGTGGAACGCCAGACCTTACCCTTCTCTCCCGACTGTGCTCTGGCCCCACCTCTCTACCCCCCTTTATCTCCTTTCTGCCTTCAAATTCATGTTTCTATTGAGTAGATACCAAGAAAGTATATCTCTTGGGACTTAGGGCACACATGATAGAACCAGTTTTAACATAAAGTGATTGTGCTGGCTTACACACCTACGAAGAGTGCGCCTATACCAGTTTGACCACATTTCTTTGCATCATTGCTAAAGCTAGTGTTTAAAGAGTTCTTAGCTACCACGCCAGTTATGCGGCAGGATGTCCAACCTCTGGTGATGTCCAAATGTGGCAATGGAAGGCAGGGCTCGGATTTATTGTTTTTACAGTCTCCTAAAAACGAAGTGGTTTCCCTAGAAGGCATGGCACAGAACAAGACAGAAGAGGAGGAAAAAAAGCTTTGATTTATATGCATTAAAACAAAAAACAGCTTTAGAGCTGGAGGTGCTGGAACACATTAATCCCAGCACTTGGGAGGAAGAGGCAGGCAGATCTCTGAGTTTGAGACCAACTTTGTCTACTTAGTTTCAGGACAGTCAGGGTCTATGTAGGACTCAGACTCAAAAACCAACCAACCAACCAACCAACCAACCAGCCAGCCAGCCAACCAACCAAACACAACCAACTAACCAACCAACTAACCAACCAAATGCCCAAACCCAAAACTCAACCAAAACAAAAGAGAAGCATTTTATTGCAACAGAGTGTACGTCTTACACAATTCACCCACTTAATGCACAGTTCAGGAAGTCAGAATGTGGTCTCGGATATGTGAGACCATCAGCACTGTCAAATTTTAGAGCATGGGGTTTTTTTTTTTTTACCTTAAAAGGAAACCTTGTATCCATGACTACAGGCTTCCATCACTTAGGATCTTCCACTAGCCCTAAGCAGCAAGCCACATTGCTTTCTATAGATTCCCTGTTCTGGACTTTTGTGTAAATGAGACTTCATTTTGTATGGTCTTTTGTGACTGTTTCTTTCAGTTAGCATTGACATTTTCAGGATTGGCTACCCTACAAAAATATATACAATATATAGGCATGACATTCTCTTTTATAGCCTAACAGCATTCTGTTATTTAAACAGGCTAAATTCTGCTTACTTATGCATTGATGGACTTTAATCACTTTAAAATGTTGCCCTCTTCTGTGTTTTATGACATAAGTGTGTGTTAGTATATAGTCTAACATGCAAATATGAAAGGATTCTCTTAGGTGGTCTATAATGAACTATATGTATTTTTATACTATATACAATAAATATTATTATATGCACACATACAGGATGCACAGACAACCTCAGGAGGACGTTCCTGATCAAGTTCACGCCCAGCAAAGGGTAAAGGTCCCGTCGTATCCTGGACTTTTCTTTTGTGTCTTCTTGAAGGATTGAGCACCCAAATCTAGCTTCCTCTGCCTGGGAGGCCCTCTCTGTGGAGTGTGCCCTGGTGGCACTCAGCACCACCCCAGCCTTCGGCAACATGCTCTTAGCTACGTCTCTTTGGGTGCAGGGTGCAGAACCCCACTCATTATGGTCTAGGGGTTCTCCATGGAGGTGCTTCAGCTCCTCTCCCCAAGGAACATGTGGTGTTGTCTGGAGATATTTCTGATGATTACTCCAGGAGTCAGGGGTGTTGTTAAAAATATTGTCGTACATAGGGCAGTCCTCCCAACAAAGACTTATCCAGTCCCAAACACTAATAGTGCCAGCCTCGTAAGAGAGGAAAGAGGAACTTCTCAGGAGACATCAGGATAAGACCTGGAATGGTAAGAACACGCACTTTCCATATATTTATATGTATACACACACACACACACACACACACACACACACACACACACACACATACACACACACACAGAGTAGTATTTAGCATGGTTTTGCATCTCTTAAGATGAGTTCTATTATCTATTTACAAAATAGTTATCTATTTCTCTAGGAAAACAGAAGATAACAATGGCTCTTAAAAATCATTTTTTGTTCAAGAGATCATCACAGACACCTACAGACCACTATTCCCAAAGAGAGAGACTGTAATTCACTCATGGAATTCACCGTGGAATCTGTCCACCTCTCATCTCACCTACTGTGGCTAAGTGGCAGCTCATGGCTGCTTACCATCACTGGATTCTATCTCTGTGGACCCCAGGGATAATTCACAGAGCCCAGATTGAATGTACTCTCTCACTGTAAGGGTCCACGATTCACCAAAGAATGATACCCTGGACTCAAATAGTATGCAAACACAAAGAGTGTTTTATTCTGCAGAAGTCCAGTGCTGGGGTCTCCCATTACCAAGACAGACAGCCAAGTGAGCTCGCAGGCCTGATTTAAAGCATATTAGGGGATTCCAGGGTAATTGACCTTTATCTTACTCCATCTCTAGGGACATTCCATTACTGGGGCATGGGGGCTGGAAACTGTTGCTGGGGAGGTCTGGGAATTGTTTCTGAGGAAGTAGCTGAGGAAGTCTGGAAACTGCTGCTGACCCATTGTCCTTGCCTCAGGCCAGGTGGCAGGGCAGCTTCTGAGGGCTGGACTTGCCTAGACTTGCATAGTTCTTGGAAACAATTTTAGGCTTCATCTCTGGAACTGCTAGTTTGAAACCTGTCATGGAGACAGCCTAGCCTTCCCATCACTACACCTAGCAGGCTTTCTGGAAGTTGGTTGCTGTGTGCTTGTGTTATCTACTGGGCCTTGAATCCCATTGGGCACCATCTGTGCAGTTCTTGGATCAAGAACACTACCTGGTAATGTCACACCCAACAAAGGCTCCCTTGAAGGAATTTACAGAAATGAAAATGAAAGTCTCATGTTGTAAACCTCTCAATAAAACCCAACCAAACAGATGGAAACATAGCAAGTGTTTGCAAAACAATAAGGAATTAGCACCCCATCCTCTCTCCCTCCCTCCCTCCCTCCCTCCCTCCCTCCCTCCCTCCATCCATCCATCCCTCCCTCCCACTTTCCCTCCCACCCTCCCTCCCTTCCCCACCCCTCACTACCACCAACAGTGAGCATCTGTGGCACATCCTTGGAAGGGCCATGCTTTATTGAAAGGAGAGAAACAAAACAAAAACACAAAACGTGTGAATGGAACACTTTCTCGTCATGGTTGGTAAATTCTCTACATATGAAAATGCTCCCGTCAATCTTCATTATGGAAGATGTTTAAAACCCTGCTTGGGATTCCATCTACATTCTCAACCGAGAGAGGGAGCTTCCTTTTTGTGGCACCCTCCAATGACATGACACACAGCATTGGCCTGGGTTGGTTTTGTTGGCATTCAGGCATTAGGATCTGAAACCTGCTTGTATGGAAGTCCACTGTGGTGACCACAGAGTTCCACATTAACTGAAAATGAAAATAAAATGAATTTCCTGGGATGGACAGAATTACACCCCTTCCCTCAAACTCATGTTGGGACTTAAAATGCTCCTGCAACCCCCTATGCCTTCCCAGGACCTCAGAATATGACTGCAATTGGAGACAGGGAATTTGAAGATTAGTTTGGATTAAAAGGAGACCATTAGAGTGGGTCCTAACCCAATAGGTTTGGTGTCCTTTTAAGAAAAGGGGTTTAGGCACATGAAGGACACCAGGAACACAGAACACAGGAGCAGAGGCCATATGGGGTATGGGCAGACTGATGGTATTAGGACCTCCTACACCTGTGACATCACATAGGTGACAGTGCGACCTATAGGCCTGTTGCCAAGGCAACAGCCACCATATACCCAGGGTTCACTGGGCTCACCCTTACCTGTGACTACGTCACCATCCACATATATATGAGTAGCACACCTCTCTCTCTCTCTCTCTCTCTCTCTCTCTCTCTCTCTCTCTCTCTCTCTCCATCCCTTTCTTTTCACCCGCCACCCCTGTCCGTTCCTGCTCTGTGCAGCTCCGTGCACCTCTGTGCCCCGCAGTCGCTGTGATGGTCATAACACAGACAGTGGCTATCTGCAGAGGAAAGGGAGAGGCTCCAGAGCAAACCAGCTGACCTTGAACTCGGTCCTGTCAGAGTGCCTACTGCTTCAGTTACCCCTCCCCCTGCTTTGATATTTTGTTTCCAATGCCCCAGTAAACCAATGCAGTTACTTCCTTTGATACCTTCCCACCATCTCTTCCAGTAGGAAGGCTTTTTGTTTCTTTTATTCTGACACCTAAATATACCTATTAAAACCAGCAACAAGAAAGTGCAGAACATTTAATGCTATAACAGTTTTACCAGACAGTCTTAGAAGGGATCTCCTGGAGGACCAAGGACAGGCCTAAGAATTTTGCCTACCTGTTTCTCCTATGTGGGAATCCCTCACTCAACTCCAAACCCGAGACTCCTGCAGTGTTTGGAGTCTGCTATAGGAGACTCTCAAGGATCTTTCTACACAGAATTCAAGACAAATAACATCGAGATCTTCCAGTTGGAAACCAATGAAATACACATACTGTCATTCGCCTATGCCAAGTGTCTCGGTGTTCTATTGCTGTGAAGAGACACCATGACCAAGGCAACTCTTAAAAAGGAAAGCCTTTAACTGTGACTTGTTTACATTCCTATTTGAACCATCACACCAAGGTCCCTTGCCTTTGTGAGAATGTGGGTTATAAATTCCCTGGGATGCTGGCCATTCTCCTGCTAAGAGCATTTTTGTTTAGATCTAATGCTGAGAACAGAAGAATGAAAGATTTACAACTACACACAAAAATGTGAGTGAATTGCAGATTACACTGCTGAGTGAAAGGAAGCAAAAAAGAAGGGTGTGCATGGTACAATTCCAGTCACATAAAGTAAAACACAGGCAAAACCCCAATTGCCTAGTGTTAGGAGGCAGAATAACAATATGTTAGATCCCTGGGGCCCTTCCCACATTACCACATGTTAGGTGACTTTAAACAATAAAGGTTTATTCTCTCACAGACCTGGAAGTTAGAAGCTCATTTGCAATCAAGGTGTTGTTGAGGCATTCCTTGCTTCCCTTCCCCGTGAGGTACCAGCTACAAAATGGTATAGTATAGAGTTTATTCAGGGCATGGGGGGGGGGAGTTGAGAGAAAGGCAGAGAGAGAGAGAGAGAGAGAGAGAGAGAGAGAGAGAGAGAGAGAGAGAGAGAGAGAGAGAGGAGTAGAGGCCAGCCATGAGTTGGTTGCAAGAGAGAGGGGAGGGGAATGGGGAAAGAGAGGGATGAGGGGATGGGGAAAGAGAAGGGTGAGGGGAATGGGGAAAGAGAGGGATGAGGGGAATGGGGAAAGAGAAGGGGTAAGGAGCAGGAACAAGAGGAGAGAGCAAGAGTGAGGAGAGGGCAGGCCTCCCCTTTTATAGTGAGTCAGGCACACTTGGCTGTTGCCAGGTAACTGTGGGGCGGAGCCTTGAGGAAATGCCAAGAGTTGGGGCTTGAGCATATCATTTTAAGGACACTCTTGTACACAATACCAAATGGTTGCCCTTTTGGTGCAAGGTTGCAGAAAGCATGAGGAGCATTCTGGAATCAAATGGTCTCTTGTTTCCAAACCTGGATGCTAGTTGTGTGGTAATTTCACTTTATGAAATTCATTCTTCAATTCACTTACTGTGTGTGACTTAACCTCTATGCCATATTTCAAGAAAAATTGAAGTTGCTTTTGTTTAGAATTTATACTCATTTAATCTTTTGATTTATGTTTCCCTAAAATATTTTAGAAAAGCAAATCTATCAGTGTCGCAAAATAAGGCAAAAGGAGACTGTAATTAGATATATCACCAAGGTCTTTGGTTTCTCCCCTGCATTTGTGATGGGCAAAGTATAGGTAGTAGCAACAATGTGTTCAAGGTTTCAGGATCCCATCTGTGCCGCAGCATCTGCATGCATTTGGTGTTCACATGACCATGTCTCAGGCATTATGTGTTTGTTTGTGGATTCTGATTTCTTGATGTAGAAATTCCCAGGCACCCTGGAGTTGTTGCACATCCCTTGTGTTATTACAGGTTGGGAATCTCTTTGCTACAGCCCTTTAGGGGACAATACACAGTGAGAATGCTGTGTTTTGTAGAGTGGGGTATGGTGTGGTTGGAGGGGGTACCTCAGTGGGCCCATGCTGAGGCATCCCCCCCCAGGTACCAGCCATTGGATGGGTCTAATATAGAACAGAGGTTATTTAGGGGCATGGGAAGGGGAGTTGAGAAGGGGAGACAGACAGAGAGAGAGAAAGAGAGAGAGAGAGAGAGAGCAGCCAGGAACACGCCAGTGGGAGCAGAAAGGGGAGAGAGGGAGAAATGGGTCAGAGAGAGAAAAGGTGTGGGGGGGGGGGAGCAACAGTCCCTTTTATAGCAAGCCAGGCCTACCTGGGCGTTGCTAGGTGACTGTTGGGCAGAGCCTAGAAGGAATGTTGAGGTGGTGTCAGGGAAAGAACTCAGCGGTTCAGACTGCCTGGGTTAGAATCATAGGCATTGATATTTTCTTTGTATGATATTACTGTCTGCCTCAGTTCCTTTACCTATAAAATCGAACGATGTCATAATTCACAGAATTTTATGAGAATGTATGAGGCACTTAGAAACTGCAGATTTCTGTCAGACAGTAATCGGGGCGGATTATAAAGTATTAGCTATTATTATTGCTACAGTTCTGCTCATTAACAGTCTCTACGTCTGTGTTTGCTGCCAGAGTGAGGACCAAGAATGATGGTGTCCTGATTTTGACTGGCATGGGTGGTGTCAGCACATAGGTGACCTGGGGGGATCTTACCTACAAAACAATGCTTTATTGTTGTTTTGTCCCGGAAATGTTCTGCAAATGTTGGTGTGTCTCACACAAAACTTGAGAACTACAAAACATTACATTGAGGTCCCCAGGGTCCTAAGACTTTCAGGGTAGAGCCATGATTGGCACCATGATGTGCTGAGACCTTTAAAAATTGCCTCCCATGACATAAAGCATGAAATTCCTTATTAATGCAGTGAAAGAAATGTTGCCTATTCTCATCCACGTAGCCTGGCTTGGCTTTTCATCCTGCAGGACAAGGACTTCTGCAGGAAATAAATGGGAATGGAGTACACTTGTGTTGCTGTTTTTCACCTGTGTTTATTTTGTGTATGAGTTGTTCAGTTTGTGTACCATGTGTGTGCAGTACTGCAGAAGTCAGAAGAGGGCATTAGATAACCCTGGGACAGGAATTACAGAACCACATGACTATGTGGTTGCTGGGAACTGAACCCGGGTCCTCTGGAAGAGAAGCCAGTGCTCTTAACTGCAGATCCATCTCTCCAGTCCTTCACACCTGTCTTGTAAGGTTAGTCAGGCCAGTCTGTGAAGATGCCCAAGCTCTGAGAATGTCCCATTACACTGTGAATAGCAGCTATTTATATGAGTGGCAGGTCTGCTTTGTACGTCTATCTTAGATCATCTGTCGCTGTAACAAATCATAACAGACCAAATAACTTATGAAGAACAGAAGTTTATTTGTCTCACACTTCCTGAGTCTGGGAAGAGCAAGGCATGGTACTGGCATTTGGCTTTCTTTCTTTCTTTCTTTCTTTCTTTCTTTCTTTCTTTCTTTCTTTCTTTCTTTCTTTTTTCTTTCTTTCTTCCTTCCTTCCTTCCTTCCTTCCTTCCTTTCTTTCTTTCTTTCTTTCTTTCTTTCTTTCTTTCTTTCTTTCTTTCTTTCCTTCTTTCTTTCTTTTGGCATCATAACAGCAGAGGATGTCTCATAGTGAGACACATGGCATGCTTTAGTTCTAGCCCCCTTCTTGTTCCTATAAAGCTATTCATGGCATTGTGGGGGTTACATCCTAATGGTTCCACGTAACCCTAATGATCTCCTAAGTATGCCAACTCGAGATGTCACTTATACATGAATTAGGGGCTAAGTTTATAATACATGAACTTTTGAAGCTCAGAGACTCCATTGGAACCATTTGAGGAGGGTGGAGGTTGGAGTAGCATCCTCTATGATCTTGTATCTTCCCAGGAAACTCAGTTTATTGTTCCCCAAACATCCTGAGACCTTGGAGAGGGAAGTTTCTGACCTAGACAATATTCCTCCACCTTTTAACACACGGTTTCCTCTTGTTCTTGTGGTGAAGTGACGGTTTGTAGCTTTTGTTATCCTGCCTTAATGCTCCAGAACAGGCCGTACTACCAGCTCCCACCATTGGATCCACAGATAAAAAGCAACACACACACACACACACACACACACACACACACACACTCACACACACGCCAGTTAATCTTAAAATGCCTTTGCTAACTCAGTAACTGGGCACTGTTAAATCTCCTCTGACACCCTGGCATGATTGGATGGAGTGGCCATTGGCCACTCAAACCGAAAACTCACATGGCTGGTTGACTTTGTCTTCTGCAGCTACTCCCAGCTTCTACTTTCCTAGGCTCCAATTCTCCCGTATCCTCCTGTGCAACTCTAAGTGACCCGCCTCATCCTCAGTCATTGGTCGCTGGTTTCTTTATTGATGGATCAAGAACCAATTGAGGAACAAGACTTTAACATCAGAACCAACCCCTACAATGGTTGACTGAGTTTGCTCTTATCAGAAAAGGGTGCTCCCAAATGTGGAGTCCAACCCTCTTAATAAGGAGATCACTGATATCCTTGATATCAATTCTGTTGTGACACTTCTCAGAGCAATGTCGATTAGATTTTTCCTTTCTCCTTTGTATCTGCTGCTAGGTAATAGACAGACAGATTATAGATGGATGGTTAAACAGATGAGTGGATAGATAAGGAGAATGGATAAGTGATGGGTTACTAGATGGTGGGAGAAGGGACAGATGATGTGTGGATGGATATATGATATCCCGTTTTTCTGGAGAAAATGGATAAAGATATAATGGCCTTTGTAGTGGGTTTGAAGGTCTCATTTATGTCTAAGTACATATTATAAATAAATCTAAATCTATTATGAAAAATAATAGATTATAGATAGATGGATAAACAGATCAATGGATAACTAAGAAGGATAAATAAATGACGAATGGATAGACAGATGATGCATGGATGGATAGATGAACATGCAGTTTTTCTAGGGAAAACTGGTTAATATGATAGCCATTGTAGCGGATGTGAAGGTCTCACTCATATCTGAGTATGTATTATAAATAAATACATTGTGAATAGATTGCATGCAGTGCTGTTGTTGAGTCTTGCTGTATGCCAGGTGCTGCTCAAAGCCTGTCACCTATCTTAGCTCATACGATGCATACAGGACCCACATAAAGCAAGAATGGTTATGGCCCTCAGTTTACTGATGAGAAAATCAGCATGCAGAGGTTAAGAGATCCTTGCCCAAAGTCATGCATCTGCTATGTGATAATTTGAAGTCAGCAGTCGGCTTCCAGGATCCTCACTTTTGCCAAATGATGCTCAGCTACCTTCTGTTCTGATAGTCCTACCTAATTCTAGCTATTTGGTGAATTTATGCCCTGGATTTTCCCTGTTGTGACATGATGCTTTTCATTTCCATCCATGGTCCCAGGCTTATTAATCCCATCACCTTTTGAATTCCTTAAATGGCCCAAGTCATTGGGAGCACTGTGAATTCTCAGAAGCCAGCTTTGGGGAGCACAGTCTCTCTGTGACCCACTTTTCTTTCCTATGTTTCTCTTCCTTCCCAAGGCAGGACATAGAAGCCAGAATTTCTTTTCCCCAAGATTGATCACAAAAACTAAAATACACTCTTGTTTTTGCTCTTTTTATAGAGGAGCTAGCCATAGGAAACATTCTGTGGCCAGGGATATAGCTCAGATACTACAGAACTTGCCTTGCAAGCATGAGGTCTAAGATGGACCCCCAAGAACCCACATAAAAATGTTGGGTGGCATGCTTGTAATTCCAGGGTAAGATGAAGGACCTCTGGGGCTTGCTAGCCAGTCAGTCTAGCTTAACTGGTAAGCTCCAGGCCAATGAGAGACCTTGTTTCAAAGGAGGTGAACTCCACTCAAGGACAACCTGAGACTGACTTGATAAGACTATTTCAATTAGAAATTCACAATGACTTTCATTATCCACACTGGGCTCACACAATACCATCCCTATCAACAAGAGAGGGGAGAGGCTCATGGAGTCTTACCCTTCACTTCTGAACTATTGGCCAAAGACAGAGTCAGTGAAATGGGAACCGCTGTCTTAAGTTGCCTGAAAACTGCTGGTACCATCAGGCTCCAATGGATAACTCTATAAAGTCACGATCATACAGGCAACCCTGGTTCCTCTCAGTGGGTCACAGAACAAAGCGTCAAACATGTGTGAGAGAATTATGGGTAGGAGGAGTGCTGACAGGGTGGTGGGAAGGTGGGGAGTGAACATAGTGACTAAGTGTTTTGTGATGAGAGAAATCGCCTTTAAGTTTAATTAATCAAAAGGTTAAAAATAGAAGACATTCTCTAACAACAAGTTTCCTATTACAGAAAGGGTTCTGCTTGGTGCTAACGAGGAAGGAAGGAATGCTGCACAGAGAAACCAAGAAGGACCCCAGAAGGTTTTGCTAGGTTTCATCACTGGGTGTATCAGCATTGGACTCAGTAGAAGGTCTGGTACCTCTTCCCCATAACCGCCTAGAACTCTGGGTGGAATGAATTCATGGGTTTTAAATATTTGTGATCTCAATTCTATGAAACAGTTGATGTTCAGTTTTGTTGAGTAGATGTCTCCACCATGTTTAGAAATTGTATGGCCCAGTTGCCCAAGTTCTGGTCATGTATATGCTGTGGCATGTCCTGAAATACATGGCTCAGATGCTGCTGGACAACTGAGCATGTGGAGGCTTGCAAGAAGGCAATCACCCAGCCATATGCCAAGAAGGTGGAGGTGCTACTTCCCCAGTTCCACAGATACAGGTACTCAAGCACTTGGGACCCTATAGACCTCATCCTATAGATTCTCCATCTAGATATTTGTTTATATCTTTAAAAATATCATATCTATTGAATAAATGAATGTAGCTACAATATTCCTCTCAGTTCTGTGAGAGACAAGTTAATCAAGCCCCAATTCCATCTGGCCACTCAGAAGTTATGGAGGCCATGACTCGTGGTTAGGGCTGGTGTGGGAACAGTCTTCGGGACTGAGCCCTCAGCATGTGCATCTGACACTGTCTCAGGTAGATAGCAGTAGACCTGAGGTCACTTCGAGGACATGCAGCCAGTGTCTGCTGCAGAGCTGCTTGCCAGTGTGGAGAAATCTTTCTCTTTTTTGAGGTCACAGAAGTCTTGGGTTTATTTCTCCCAGCACACCTTTCCACAGTTTTTCCTGCTCCTAACAGCCTTTGTGTACTTTGTAGATTCCTTGGAAGTCAATCAAAGCTGCATGCTTCAATATTCCCTGCACTGACACGGGCTATGAAAAGGGAAGAGCAATGGCTTGTGGTCCTCGCAGAATCCTGAGAATGCGCTCTTGAGAAAGAATATTAGTAGCTGTTCTGTTCTTTACAATGGAGAGGGGACTTTAAGTTATTCTCGAAATGTATTCCAGTCAAATAATTAAAGCACACTCATCTGTTAATTCCACTTCGAGATGTTTCTTGCTTTGGGGGGTTTTGCTTTGAGGAGGGCTAAATGAGGACAAACTTCTCGAGGTAGCCTTGAATTCGATTTCAAAAACAGTCTCACAAGGCTGGTTAAACAAAAATCCCCATCTGAAATAATTGCCCAGCCAACCAATTAAGTCACTGTTAGAAGTTAGTAACTTTCAGCTGACCTTGGTGGAAGCTAGAGCCACAGTTATAACTCTGGCGTTTGATTTTGTTTTTCAAAGATCAAACTCCTAGAGGGTAAGAAAGCCTCTCGAAATTGGGAAACACCTCCTAGTCAGGACTCTCTTTAGAACTGCTGCAATATCTTCCCATCTGATTGACCTGACTTTGGTCCTGTCTTTCAAAACCAAAGCCTGGATAATTTAATCAAAGCCGTTTGCTCTGGTTGTGATCGACTTTTCAGAATAGCTGCCTCTGGCTTCTGCAACGTGTCATGGAAACGTGGACTTTCACACGCGGCCAAGCACTGTCTATAGACGGAGCTGCTTAGCAAGGCGAGAGACCTTTTGCATGGCTTCCAAGACTTTAAAATCTGAGCCAAGCATAAGGAGTATTAAATCATACCCTTTAGCGTTACAAACTAGAACTCTGAAGCCCAAAGATGGAAGGCCCTGAGGGATCATACACTTCACCAGGGGGATGTCCTATTATCTGACCACTCTGCCTCCACATCAGTTTATATTTAATCACTGTTTTATTATTTTGAAGACTTGTGTATTACATAATTAAATATCCATTGTAAGATGAGCCCAGTGCGAGGGTGGTATATAAAAGCAGAACTCTGATGTTGAATTTTCTTATCAAATCTAGGGATTATACAAAGCAAAGAAATGGAGAGACCTTTACAGTTGGGAAAATAGGCCTGACCCAACAAGATGAATCCAACATGGAGAAAATGTCAGCACCACTCTTAGTTAAAGAGCTCAGCAAAACTCTCCAGTAGTTCATTGGACTTGCCTGATGTCAATCACCACGTAAGTCTGTAGGGACAGCAGGCAGCTGATGTTAAAAACTCTAATTAAATTTTGGTACAGTGCAACCACATTGTGTATGTTGGGGGTAAGTCTGGGAAGATACAGCATTGTTCATTGTAGTTATATTGGAGTGGACCTAGGAAAGAGAGAGGGTTGGTTTTTAACTATGCATTTTGCAGGCTGTGGCTTTTTTTTTCAATGAGGATTGCATTTTGTAATAAGGAAATCTTAAAAAATACAGTGATTCATAAAAACCAGTGTCAAAGGAGAGTATTCCAATGACGAATGTGAATAGTTGCACACCCTTCTTTCCGGGAATGAGCTTTGGGGCTGATCTACATACACAGTGCCTCAGTTGCACCATAGTTTGTAGCGAGGATCTGCTCACTCTTGATTGGCCAGTGTCTATTGTAGAGCAGAGGCTAAAGATATTACCACTCTCTGCTGTCCCTGTAAGACTCAGGATGTGCATCACAAGGTTGCGAGCCCCTTGAGGTTAAGACTGACTCCAGGGTCTCGGGACTTAGTAGATGACCTGGTACCTCTTCCCCATAACTGCCTAGAATTCTGAGTGGAATTAATTCATGGGTTTTAAATATTTGTGATCTCAATTCTACCAAACAGTTCATGTCATGTCCAGCTTTATTGAGTAGGTGTCTCCACCATGTTTAGAAATTTCAGTTAAAAACAATATGAAATAAAACAATATTATTTTTATATTACTTTTCCTTCCTTCCTTCCTTCCTTCCTTCCTTCCTTCCTTCCTTCCTTTTTTGTTTGACACAGTCTGGCTATATAGCCCAGACTGACCTGCAATTCACAGTCATCCCTCTCCCTCAGCTTCCTGAGTGCTGTGGTCACAGGGTAGGCCACCATACCAATGTAAGAGCCCTATAGAGTCGAGTTTGAATTCTATCTGTCAAGAGTTAGTCTTGACAAAGCCATTACTGTCTCTGTAAGCCTCAATATGCTTATTTGTAAAAAAAAAAAAATGAAAAAGATGCATATGCAAACTTTCTTACAGGTTCTTAGAAGGACAATTCCATAAAGTCCTGTGAAAGCATAAAGGCCGAGTGCCCAGCAAGCATTCGATAAAGCAGGCATTATTTCTTATAAACATTTTAAACATTTTTTTGATAATTTCATATATTATATAATGGATCTTGATAAACTCCACCAGCTCCAGCCTCTCCCAGGTTTCTCACTAACGCATCCCGTTCCCAACTCCATGCCCTCTTTAGTAAAAAAAATAACCCACTATGTTCAAGTGGGGCTTTGCACACTCACATGGGTGTAGGGTCATCCACTGAAAGACGGACAATCTATCAGGGCCATGTACCAGGAGAAAGCTGACTTCGTCCTAACAGGCTTCAACTGTCAATAACTCCTCAGCTAGGGGTGGGTCTTATGAGCCCCTGTCCTTTTCATGCTGGAAAGTTGATGTCTTTATCTTGTGTAGGCAACCAAAGCTGCTATGAGTTCAGAGTGTGACGGCCCTGTCATCGTCAGTGGATAGTGTTTCACAGCAACTCCCCAAGTAGAAAGCAGGTGTTACTATTGCTGAGTTTGACACCTATGGAAGTCAACCCTTAACTCATCAATAACCACTGTCTTTTGATGCTTCCCTTGGACACACACACATACACACACACACACACACACACACACACACACACCCATAAAAGGCAGCGGAAGATGACGACTCCTTCCAGAGATGCAGTCAATGTTTGGGGCATTAGGAGTCTAAAAGCACCCTATGCCTTCAGACTTTTATATTTGACATTGCTGTCTGACCTGTAAATCCAGCAACAGATTGACTTGAGCACTTTATATTCAGCCCTTTACATGAGCAGAGCACCGTGACCCATGCTTACTCAAATCCAAATTAAGGCATAACTCAGAAGAAAGAAAATCACCTTTTTGAAAGTACCGAGCTCCTTGAGGGGAGAAAATAGGTCAAGCTCCTCTGGATAAACTGTCAGACGACAACCACCACTGCTTTCAGCCGCGGTCACTTGCTCCCAGCACAGAAATAAATCTGTTTGTGCCATCACTCTTATCCCCCACTTCTGAAGGAAGTCAGCTTTGGGACAGTGTCAAGGACTCAGGACGTTGCAGCAGGAGCCACTCTCCTATGAGGCGGGCTCTGGCTCTTGGCTGTGGGATTCTGCATTCCTCTGCCTTTCCACGGCTCACTTCCCATCGCCCAGAGCCCAAAGTGGAGATGGACGGTGGAACTTGCTCAGTCTCTTAAACTATGACACTTTTCCTTTCAGCCCATACCAGAGAGCCAAAAACCGGAGAGTTTGTCATGAAAACTAAATGGATACATGTATATATGCAATATTAATTTATACATTAATCATATTACATACTATGTAGCATATAATGAATATATACTAATTACTTACATATGCAATATAGAGAATAACATACAAAGATATATATTTATCATTTTTATCTCTGTGTGTATTCTGGCTGTCCATGGGGTTACTACAAGAACAAGAGAAATTATAGAACATACTATAACATGAAGCATGCTCTAAGCTACAAATGGTATTTGACAGGTGTGAAATATAATGATTAGTTAATATGAGATAATTTAAGGATTTCTGTGGACAAATTTGCTTATTGAAGTGAAAAATCTGGAGACTTAAGTAAACAAATCACTCTGTCTTCTTGCTGGCAAGTCCCAGACCTCCCCCACAGAACATTTCTTTAATGACTATATTTTCTTTTTTTTATAATTATTCATATTTTATAAAACTTCTAAGATGCAAGTAGGCAAAGATAAATAGAGCTATCAATTCAGGTATGATTTTGATGTGCATTTTATAATTTCACTGTTTTGTTTAATAGAACATCTTGAGGATTTTTCATTGTTAATTTATGATATAACATTTAAAATATATAATATTGTAGTATTTATTATATAATATTCACATCCAAAGGTCTACATTTTATTTAATCACCACACAATGTTGAGCCATTTAATTTATCTCAAACTATTTAATATTTATACATAAACAAATAATAAACATTTTTAGGACAGAAACTTGGATCACGCCAATATTTATGATGAAAAATACCATAGAGCTGGAATTACAGATTTCAAAATATGCATGATTTTGTTTTCATTTATTTTTATTTTATGTCCCTTGGTGTTTTGCCTGCCTGTACGTCTGTGTGAGGGTGTCCAATCCTCAGGAACTAGAATTACAGACAGGTGTGAACTGCCTTGTGTGTGTGGTTGCTGGGAATTGAACCCGGGTCCTCTAGAAGAGCAGCCAGTGTTCTTAACCTCTGAGCCATTTCTCCCACCCCATGCATGTGCTTTTTGATAGCTTAATTGATAATAATTTACATACCACAGAATTCTCCCAAAGGGCACAATTCATTGGTTTTGAAAAAGAACAAATTAAGAGGTACGAAGCCATTGCTGTGTTTCCTTTAGAATGTTTCCACGCCCCCTCCCCAATTTCTTTCATTCCAATTTGCAGTCGCTCGTCTATCTCTCGCTCCAGGCAACTGCTGATCAGCTCCGTAGATTTGTCTTTCCTGGAAACTTTATCCAAGATGCAGACTTTTGCGCCTGGCAAAACGATTTCTTCACATTTGTTCATCCAGCCAATCTATGTAGGCAGTTTCTTTCTCCCGTGTCTTATGGTTTGGATCTATAATGTTCCTCCAGGCGCAGGCACTTAATACTTGCTCTCCAACTCTAGTGCTATTTGAGTGAAAGCTTCAGGAGGTGGGCTTGGCTGGCAGATAAAGGTCACTGGTGACAGGCTGTGGGAGTTGTCTGTAGCCTGTTCCCTGGTTTCAGTCCTACTTCACACTGCCTGGTCTACTCTGATGGGAGGGGCCTCCGCCACATTCTCTCGTTACTGAGAACCCCACTCTGCCTTCCCCTGCCTGATGGACTGGAATCCTTGAAAACTGGGAGACAAACTGTCTTGTCCCTTTGGTTGCTTCTGCCATGATTTGTCACAGTGATGGAAAGTAACTTGTACACTCTTAGGTTGTATCTGTTGTGTGAGTCTTGCCACACTCTGTGTTGTAACCAGCCGATGGGCACGTGGGTTCTTCCTACTCTTTCTTGCTGTGAATACAGCCGCTACAAGCACTCCTGTGACTGCGCACGCGCACCTCTTCTCTTGGCCAAACCCTAATGACGGAACTGTTACTTACGGGAAGTTTATTTTTAGCGTTAAATGTAACTATATACTCTTTTCCAAAGTGGCTGCACTTTGACCACGTGTAGGGTATCAGTCTCTCTACCTCATTTCTGTAGTCTTTAGAGTTTCAATCTGTTCTTTCTTTCCCATTCAGGTTTTAAAAAGAATCTTTAAAAAAAAAGTGAATGTGTACTTTATAGGAAAGAAAGCACACAAAACAAAGAAAGAAAATATCCACTTTCAATGCACTTCAGCTAGACACATCCAGGTCCTGGGTATGGACACAGTGTGCCAGAGTAGGCAATCAAAATCAATAGCATGTGGCACACTTCCCACCGTGACTGTCCACCATTCACCAGTTCAAAGCCCCCACACAGGATGAGTATTTTAATAACCAAGAACACACTACACCAACTGAATCTGCTAGGGGGGAAAAGCCGCTGTAATTCTGACTTCCTCAGCGACAAAGATTTCATGGAAGCTAAAAATGGCAACAGACCCTTAGGATAGAACCACTGGAAGAGTTAGAATTAAAATACTTAATTCCCTTAATACCCAATTTAAAATGAGACACAGCTCATTGTCAGATCTATAATGCTATTAGAATATTAGCAAGAAGGAATGCACCCCTGAATGAATGTGTTCCTCCCGCGGCAGGCCGAGCACACTGACCTGCATCAGCGGCTCCCATCACGATGTAGCTCCGACCACACCCTGTGTGCATCTCTCCCCGCAGGCTTCCTTCCACACCTCTGCTGCTGCTCTGATGAGTTTGCACACTTGTGATGAGTAGCAGTGTCAAGCACTGTTACACGTAGCTATTGACCAGTTGTATACATTCATTTGAAGAAAAAAATGTCTCTTCAGTTATTTTGCCATTTTAAGTTAGATTTTAGGAGTTTTGAGAGTCTTTGCATATTTTATGTATGTCTTTTATCAGGTACACAATTTTTTATTTCAGTATGCAGCTTATCTTTCCATCGTCAAACATATTTTCCTCTTTGGTGCTATTAAGGCAGGAGTTGCCTTTTAAATTTCATTTTGAAATTGCTGCCGGTACATAGAAGTACAAGTGATTTTTGTAAAATAATTTCCCTGCAACCTTGCTGAAACAATATATCAACTGCAGTAGAGTTTAACTTTTTTTTTTTGTAGATTCTGCAAATTTCCAACATGTAAAATTGCGTTTTGGTTGTGAGCTGTAGACTTTAATGGTTGGGCTATCTCTCTAGCTCATATTTTGAATTTTTGAAATTAAAGCAACCCTACACAACATACAGCTAACCATTTTAAACTGTGCAACTGAGTGGCATTTGGCACTCTTAGGATTGTATAGCTATCACACATATCAATTTCCAAAGCATAAAACTGAGGAGGAAACCTCATGCGTATTAAGTAGTCACTTTCTACTTTCCTTTAATATCCCTTGTTCTTGTGTGGTCTGTTTTACGTCCTTTTGGGCTTGCCTACTAGATGTCTATCCTATAAATGGAACCAAACAATATATGACTCTTGGGTCTGTTTTGTTTCATTTAGCATTTTGAAAGTGGTTATTTCTTATCTTCATCATTACCACCGCCATCATCATCCCATTCATCATGTGGGTGGGGTGTGTGCCACAACGTGTGTGTGTGTGTGTGTGTGTGTGTGTGTGTGTGTGTGTGTGTGTGTGTGTGTGTAGAGATCAGAAGACAACTTTGTGGAACTGGTTCCCTCCTTCCAGGTATCAACCTTGGGTCAGCGAGCATGTTTTCTAGCCTGTCATAGTGTGACTTAGAGGTTCCCACATGTGTGTAGTGTGGATCTGTATCTGTCTTTCCTTTGTATGGCTGGGTAACATCATGTCTGTCTGTCTATCTGTCTTAGATCTGCAGACCATCTTGCATAGGCTTTCAGTCAGCTCGGGATCTGTGAAGAGCGTTTCTAATTAAGATGACTTTCTCATTTTACTAGGCTCCCTGTATTAATTTGCTGGCTAGTCTTTTTAAAATTGTTATTATTTTAAATTTTAAATTCATTTTACCTCCTGATCCCAGCCCCCCTCCCTCCTCTCTTCCTAGTCCCACCCTTACAAATCCCTTCCCCCACTGTCCCTGCCTCCTTTGGGTACTACCCCACCTTGGGGCATCTCTTCCCAGTAGATATGTCCTCTGGGCACATCTTCTCCCACTGAGGCCCGGGAGAGGCCCAATCAGGCAGTCCAAGTAGCGGGGAAAGGGACCCAATGTCAGGGAACAGACTGAGACAGTCCCTGCTTCATTTGTTAGGGGCTCATATGAAGACCAAGCAGCTTATTTCCTACAAATATGTAGAGTCTTTAGGTCCATCTCTGGCCCTTGATGGCTCTGTGACCTCCATGGTCCCAGGTTAGTTGACACTGTGGGTCTTCTTAAGGTGACCCCTCTGACTTGCTCACTTCTGTCCCCCACTCTTCCACAGGACTCACTGGACTCCATTTGGTGTTTGGCTGAGGTTCTCTGCACTGCCCATCCACTGATGGATGAAGCCTTTCAGGAGACAGTTATGCTAGGTGTCTGTCTGTAAGCACAGCAGAGTATCATTAACGGTGTCAGGGGTAGGCTCTCTCACATGGGATGGGTCTCCAGTTGAGGCAGTCATTGGATGACTGTATCCTCAGTCTCTGTTCCATCTTTATGCCTGTACATCTTGTAGGCAGGACAAATTTGGGGTTGAAGGTTTTGTGAGTGGACTGATGTCCCCCTTCCTCCTCTGGAAGTCTCTTACTGTGCTTTTGAGTTCTGCACCTCTGATATGGGCAGTCCCTGCCCGTATTGCTTCTTTTACTGTCAATAGTGCTGAGCACAGACTTTCCTTCATCTACTTTACTCCAAATCAAGTCCTCATCAGAATAAGGCTACGGATAGATAACATTGCCTACTGGGTCTTCATCTGGGAGAGGGGAGGGGGTTAGCACTGGAGGAGATGCCACACCCCTGCCTTTACTCCAGACTCAATGGTTGTTTTCCACAAATATACTTTTCAACCTGTTGCTTGCCTCTCCTCCATTCCCAGAACTCTGAAATAATTGCTTTAAATTATGCTGTCCAGTTTTATCTTCCTGGGAGGGAGGAGAATTTGCCTTTTCTTCTCTGCTTTTACCAGAAGTCATGCTTCTGTTTATGTTCTTAAGGGTTTTGGTACAGAGAGGCACATTGGTCTCGAGGATGATGATCCTACTCTATGCTTTTACCTGCGGTATATAACAACACAAATCTTCTTAAACGTGTTCTAGGATTGGGTGATAGCATTGAATAAATACAAGACTTGTAGAATAAAAAGGCTTAAATTATGGATTTAAGTTTCTCTACTTATGACTACTTTAAGGATCTTATTTAAGACTAAGGAGAGATGAAGTATGTACTTCAAGCTCCTGGATGTAAACTGGTTTTTTTTTTTCTGTAGAAATTCTAGGCTTGTATTATTGCCTGTCTGTAACAACTGGTTGTCAAACAAAACAGTTGCCATGGTCCTTCATGTTTAAGATTGGAAAGCCTTAGAGATTTCTGCTTACATACAGATAACTAAAATTTTAATATCTTACAATAGCAATAAGTAAGACCAGTGGTGACACTGCAAAAAAACAATGTCAGAGATAGAATAGTTTCTTAATAAAAAATTAAGCACAGAGTTTGGTGCTTAATTTTTGTCCCTTCCCCTCTTAAGGGGAAGGGACAAGTTACAAATCCACAAGACATCCCAGTGTTTTCAGGTCAGTTCTGATGTGGATTTGATATCGGTGTACTCAGATAGCAATGTTCTGACTGTGTTCTAAAGACTTTCCAGGAGTGATGTATGAAGTTGAGGATTTTCCCCAGGGGGAGCCAGGTCATAGGAAGGAAAATCCATAGGCAGTGCATGGAAGTCAGGAGATGAGGACACAGGTTTGCTTCTGTCTTTATATTTTTGGTTGTGAACCTAATCTTTTAATGGCTGAGCTATTCCCCCTATCCCCAGGCCTTGTTTCTGTCTTTATAACATGGAACAGCCTATAGAGCATTCAGGTTTGCAGAAGCATATAACTGCTTTACATTATCCCAGCACCCAGAAACACTCACCAATATGTTTGCCTACATCTTTCCTGGATTTATGTAGGGAAACAAGAAGGAGAAAAGTGATATTTTGTAATTCATGTGGGTTCTTGTTTGTTTTAAACCCCACCCCTTCTTTTAGCTCCTTCATGTTATGCTAATTAGGAGAGTGGGCTGGACGTTGGAAGGTGGAATGGTGGGTTTTGAGCAAAAATGTAAGAATCTATTGTTAAAGGCCTAAGACAGAGGTTGACAAAGAATATGTTCATTATCAGATACTGGGACATGCATTAGCTGGGAGGATAATATATGCATATATCTAACATAGGTGTAACATGTGACATATAATATTATATGTCATGTTGGAACAACAACAACAAAGATCCATGAGACTCTTTCAAGTTGCAGCCCTCGAACAACCTGTAGTGATGGTCAGTTTTAAATTTCCAATCCATCCTGGACTGGAATTGTATGAAATCTAGTTATATGTTTGACTATCACAGCAATTTAAAAGGGTTCTAAACTATTCAATGTCAGCGCTTATTGTAGACTGATAATAAGAAGTTTGAAGGCTGGGATAGGCCCAGGGAAGAGTATTGTCATAGTAGTAGTTTAGATGTCAATGGGAATTTAAAAAACAAAAAAGCAAACAGGGCTGTACTCTGAAGTATCTAACAGTTGTTTCTCTGGAGTGTGTGCATGCCAGGGGACTCAGTGCATTTGACATTTCCGTGGTGGAAATGCACTAAGAGAAATCAGGCTACTAAACCATAGCTGGACATGCAGACTAGAGCTGAGATATACACACGATGCCCTAATTTACAGGCAGATCTTTTGCTTATGTAAGGATTCAAAAAGTTGAATATACAACCTTGCAAACAGTAGAAGAAAACTCAGATTCATTCTACCCAATGGAAATCAGGAAAGGAAAACTAAGACACTTCCTTCTGTGGGTCATCAGAGACATGCTCTTATGCAACTTGACTCTACAGTAGAAGCCAGAACTTATTTCTTCAGCCTCCTTTACAGTTTAGGTGCAAACCTGTGACCTAGGCTTAGTCAATCAGATGGCTTCCCTTGGCTCAGCCAATCATACAGCTCTCCTCTAGATTCCAATTCAGAAAGGGATCCTGGGAGAATTTTCAAAATGACCAGATCTTGGCAAGTAGCAGTGAGGGGAACCTGGTGTCAGTTCAAGTCTCGCCAGTGATAAAAGAGTAGATCTTGGGAACTCACATTCCGATCCTCCTGGAGAGTCTTCTAGATTCTCTTCTTTGCTTAAGTTCTAGTTTGCTTTCCTTTTTCTGTGATAAACAGTATAGGTCAAAACAGTCTCCTGAAGAAATGATCTGTTTCAGCTTACACTTCCACATCTCAGCCCATTACTGAGGGGAGTCAGGGCAGGAACTCAAGGTAGGAACCTGAAGCAGAGGCCATGGTGGAATGCTGCATATGGACTCCCTCTCTGGCTCAGCTCAGCTTTCCTACACAGCCCAGGACCACCTGCCTATGGACTGCACTCCCCACAGTGAGCTGGGCCCTCTCACATCAATCAGCAATCAAGACAATTTCTCAGAGATATGGCCATGGGTCAGTTTGATTGAAGCAAATATTTAATTAAAGTTCCCTCTTGTCTAGATTGTGTCAGGTTGACAATAAAAAGTAACCTGCACATATTGTTAACTATGTATTTGGGGGGAGCCATTGGCACTCAAAAACAAGCATCAAAACAATACATGTGCCTCATTTAGAAATGATCCCTTCATTGAAATGTAATTACCCACTACATAACTAATTAAAATACAGAATTCAATGGATTTAATATAGTCCCAAAATTATACAGCTATCCCCACAATCAAATTTGTGTTTGCACCATCATCCCACATGAAGACTCTACAGCCAGCGTCAGCCATTATGTCTCCTTAGTCCTTTCCACTCTATCCCCTGCCCGAGCTGTAGGCAACCAAATCTGCTTTCTGTCTGCACATATTTGCCTACTCTGTATATTTCATATAGACTCTATACACAGATATTAACTAGTCTTTTTTGACTGTTTTCTTCCAAATAGCTTCATTCAAATCTTTCCCCATCCATGCTGAGGGATGTCTCAGTACTTTCTTTTTCTTTTTTCTTTTTTTTTTTTTTGCAGTTGAAAAAATAATCTGCAATATAAGTAAACCTCATTTTATACACGTGTCAGCGGGTGGGATTTGAATTGTTTTTATTATCATGAACAATGTTACCAGGACCCTTGGAACGAAGGTGGTTTTTGGAGACCTATATTTATTTTTCTTGGTTAGACAGCTAGGGTGGAATTAGCAGGTCAGATATGTAACTTTTAGGGGATCACAGAGACTGCTTTCCCACATGTCTGCAGCATTCCCTGGTCTCTCAGTAGTGTGTGTATGTGGGGAGAGGGGTTATAGCCTCTCTACATGCTCTCCGAAAGCTCTCTTTCACATCAATGTGCTGGTGGTGTGAACTGGCACTGTGTTTGGTGCTGATTTGCATTTCTCTAATGTCAAGCGTCTTTTTGTATGCTTATTGGCTATTCTGATATCTAATGTAGAAATCAACAATCCAGAGACTTCGATTATTTCTAAGTTGGGTTGTTCATCTTTTTCTTACTAAGTTGTGCAGCTGTCTGCGCAAACACTTCCTCACATTGTGTGGGTGATCTTTCTAGTTTCTTGATAAGCATCACATTTTTTATTTATGATACAGAACAGGAGAAGCCCTGAATTGACTATGGGCAGAATAGCAAGCGCAGATGGCTCGTAGTGTGACAATACTAAAGATCATATGTAGCTAATGCTGCGACTGAGTGACTGAGAACCACATCCGCCCATTTTCCTCTTATGTGCTTACTTTCCTTTCTTTAATCCTTATTTTATTTTTACATTTGCATACAAGTGAATGGATTCATCCCTTTTTATTCATATATACCATTTTACTTGGTTTTAATTTACTCCCTTACCCAGAAACCCATACTTCTCTCTTGTTGGTTCCCTGCCTCCCTGTTTCCTTTCTTGTTCTGTGTATACGTGTGTGTGTGTGTGTGTGTGTGTGTGTATGTGTGTGTGTGTGTGTGTGTGTGTGTGTGTGTGTGTGGATCATGGGGCAATCTTGAATGTTATTTCTCAGAAGCCTTCCATCTTTGTGTATGTGTATGTCTTTGTGTTTGTGTATGGGGTAATATATGGCAAGTCTCTGGACTAGAACTGGTCTAACCAAGCAAGACCCAAGGATTCACCTGTCTCTGCTTGCCAAGAGCTGAGATTATAAGAAGGCACCATCATGCCTGATTTGGTTTTTGTTTTTGTTTGTTTATTTTGTTGTGTTTTTGAGACAAGTTCTCTCTATGTCCTGGACCTCCAGAGAGCCACCTGCCTCTACCCCCTGAGTGATGGGACTGAAGGCTTGTGAAGAGCCACCTGCCTCTACCCCCTGAGTGATGGGACTGAAGGCTTGTGAAGAGCCACCTGCCTCTACCCCCTGAGTGATGGGACTGAAGGCTTGTGAAGAGCCACCTGCCTCTACTCCCTGAGTGATGGGACTGAAAGTTTGTGCTACCACACCCTGGCTTGTATTTTTTGGTACAGGTTCTGGGAATTGAATTCATCATGTCCTTATGACTGCAACTGAGCCATCTTCTTAGCCTATGCTGCATTTCTTACTTATTAAAATCTTATATCCTCTTGCTAAAACTAATTATTACTCTTCATAGGGAAAGCAAATTATTCTCTTTAAGGTCAAGATATTCTGGTGATATCTACAATTAACTATTTTTATTAGAGATGAATTTCTAATCACTGTCAATCTTAAGATAAGGCAGTTAGGTTGGTCATTATTAAAGAATATTGCAGAAAAAATTACCTGAATTGAATCACACGGCTTCTAAGATATTTTTCTACTCTAAGATTTTATGGTTTCTCGTCATTTATCCATCCTCCCATCAATTCTTTGTTCCAAGAAAATATTTAATACTCTTAAAGGAATTTATAAGATATCAAATGTAACATAAATTAGAAAAACAAGAAAGGAAAAATAAACCAGGTTACATATACAAAATCAGAAACAACACGAGCACAGAAGAATCCATCTTGCCATCCAGTGTGTTGTGTTACACAGCTGCAAACCTGCTTGGGGCTTTCCAGAAGTCAAGGCCACAGAGGGAGACTTGGTCAGTCACAAAATTTATAGTGCCTATCAGGTGCAATTCTTCTCTTTCTAGAAGCAGAAAGAAATGTCTCCTGATCCCAGCTCTGCAAAAGTCACTGCTTTACTTTTAAAGTATTTCCTTTTCCATGTCTCCTGTGGGCATTTAGTTATTTTGCTAACTGCCTTTTCCCTCACTTTGGATGGCATTTGGGAATTCTGACAGTGCTGAAGCTAAGAGCTATGGACCACCACACAGAATAGTAAACATGTCTCTCTTCCTCAGAATCCTATTGAATGAGTCCCCGAACTGTCTCTACCATGATACCTTTTGAACAATTGCTATACCCTGATCTCAAGTTCCCCACAGAACACTGGAGACCACCAGGAGTCCAAGTTGTATGCAAAAGCAAAGAGTCTTTATTCAAGCTGGAGCTCAGACCCCTACCAGCTTCCACCAGCACAGTGGAAGGTGTGGAAAGGTCCTGAGCTGATACAAGCATTGCCTATTTATCATGGTTGCTGTAGAGCAGGGTGAGGGACTTTCTAACTTGGCAGTTACATGATTGGTTGATATTTGCTTGGCACACTTCTATTGGTTAATAATGATTTCAACTTGAACAATGGTTCAAGCTATGAACAATGGTTGCTAGCTTAATCAATCTACTTTTAGACATTAGGTACTTTTCCTTTAAGAACTGATTGGTTGTCCCTGGGGGTGAAGTGGCTATTTTCTCAGGGGAATTGTGATTGTTACCAGGGTGACATGGCTCCTGGAACAAGTTGAAGTTTTTCCAGTAGCTGAGCTCATTCAGAGTTTTTACTCATTCAGAGTAAAATGGAGTTTAAAAGCAAAATGGAGTTTGTAATGTTAAGCTGGGCCCTTCACAATAACCATAACTACAATCTATTGGTTCTTCAAGAACTTAACTTCTTAACATCCATACTCTGAAATAAAATGGTATCCTGCTATGCTATAAATGGAAAACACGTTAGCCAGACTTTGTGGTGTTTCTGTGATAAAATACCTGGCAGACACAGTTGCAAGGTACTCTGGGAACTGGGTCTGGTTAGGTGATTATGTACCTAACTAACATTTGATGCGTTTGTGTGGATTATGGGTAGGTGTGAGGCTTTATTACTTAAAGGGGATGGGACAGCAAGTAGTCTCTGGGTGGTAGTCAACATACTCCATCATTTTCTCTGGGAATACTTCTTCTCTTTCTGACTTTGAGATTTATTATGACTTGGTATCTTAGTTACATTTTTATTGTTGTGGTAAGACACTATGCTACAATGTAACTTCTAAAAACAATGGTTTATTTGGGACTTTCTGTTTCAGAAGGTTTGAGTCAGAAAAGCATGGGAGCTTGCAGGCAGGAATGGTGCTGGAGCAGTATCTGAGAGCTTACCTTTGATCACCAAGTGGGAGACAGTGAGAGCCTTGGAATTGCCGAACTCTTTGAAACCTCTAAACTGGTCCCCAATAACACCTTCTTCAAGAAGGCCACACCTCTAATCCTTTTCACACAGTTCCACCACCTGGGGTCCAAATATTCAGACCTATGAGCCTCTCGAAGCCATTCCCATGCAAACCACCACAGTCAGAGTTCAGCCACCATTATTTTATCATCTCTTCATGTCTGACTGAGAAAATCTCTTACTTTTAACAAGTAGTCATTTGTATTTCCTCTCTCTGCTCCCCAAAGACAAGTCATTGCTCACATAGAACTGTAAGATTACTCAAGGCTTCCTCAATCTACAGATGAAAGAACTGAGGTTCAATGTGAATGACTTGTCCAGTGATCACTGACAAGGTGGGAGTTGAACATGGGTATCTGTGTTTACCCCATAACAGGAATATAAATGCTCCATTCCCCTTAGGCTCCTCCATGGACTCTTTACAGGTGGAGAGTAATGAAAAGAAAATGGACTCTGTGTGTGTGTGTGTGTGTGTGTGTGTGTGTGTGTGTGTGTGTGTGCTTGTCCTCACATCATGTTCGGAGGCCAGAGATCAATGTTGGACATCTCTGTCTATGATTCTTATCTTTTGAGACCAGGTCTCTTACTGAGCCTGTACTTTCTGTTTTGGCTAGAGACTGCCTAGCCAGCAAGGCCTCAGGATCTGCCCACCTCTGTGCTCCTAGCAGAGGAATTACAGGCATGTTCTCATGATTGATCAGCAAGCACTTTACCCACTGAACCATCTCTCCAGACCCCAAAATGCTGATCTTTCTTCATCAGTAGAGAGAGGAAGGTGCAGAAAGCCCAGTTCCTTGGCCTTATATTTTCAGTTATTAGACTGTGTGTGTGTGTGTGTGTGTGTGTGTGTGTGTGTGTGTGTGTAGAAAAGAGGATGCACATGTGTGGAGGGGGTGAGAGACTGGACATGGCCATGTGCACTGTGTGCATAGAGAGAAAGAAAGGAGAAAAATGTCAAGGAAACTGAAATAGAGAGAAGAATTCTAGAATGTGTGCTAGTCAAAGAAATCTCAAGAAAAACACAGGGGATTGACAGGCAAGGCATGCTAGAATTTGTCTGATTCATGAAGGCAGGAAAGGTTCAGGCAGGAGAAATCCTGGTGGAGAGAATGGCCACGTAAGAACTAAGAGCCAATCCCCTCCTTCAGTCTGGGGTGGTTAGCCCAAGCATCAACTGGTTGTTCAGTTGGGGATGGGGTGAGCACTGATATGCCAGCTACAGAAATTCCAGTCCTATGCAGGCTGTGGTCCCACCCGCAGAAGCATCAACAGAGATGGAGAGACCCAAGACAAAGTCATCAAAACCCCAACCTTGGAGGGAAGGTGAAAATCTGTCACAGCTATGCAAAGAAGATTACGATCTGTCAGTTTGCCCAGGAAGAGTTGTGGGGAAGGCCCCGTGTTCATTAAGAGGGAGTTAGTCAATACATTATAATAGCTGCCAGGAACACGGATGTAGATACATATTGATTGACTTGGGAAAAGATCTATACATTATTATGAAGTGGGAAAGAAAGTGGAATGAACAGAATAGTACAGTTCTGTTTGGACAATTGCACAGGTCTATGAAATCTACGTGGAGGCTGTACATGGGTATTTGTGCATTTCTGAAATATGAAAAAGTATGGGGAAATAGAAAATGGTGCAGAGTGGTTGTTTCTGGAGGGTAGGATATGTGTTTTCACATTTTTTCATTCTCAATGGTTTTCTTTTGCAGTTAGCACACATTTCTTTTGTTATCAGGAAACAGGAAGGAACACATAAAAGGATGGGCAAAAGAGAGGTTGTGAATGATATAGAACCAACTGTGCATTCATTCATCCATTCTTGGATGGTTGTAAGAGGCTCTACTTGGAAGCCCAGAGTTAACCAACGAGTTTAGTAGGCCTATCTCTGACCAGTCAGGGGGCAAATTCTCCATGGATCCAGTTCCCCCCTTCCTGTTTCCAACTTCCCTAAATCTACACCCCCTGCTTCTTCACTTCACTCCACAGTTGCTACATGGTATTGTGGGATGGGAATTCAGCTCGTCCTTGGGAAAGTGTCTTCCCCATACCTACAGAGTTGGGCCCAGCTGGATTTTGCCCTCATTCCCCAAAGGGCAGGGAACAGAAGGGAAAGGGAACAGGAAGGGAAAGCAGAGCATGATGGGGGATGGAGTCTCTACCTGTGTTTTTCCCTCTTGTGTTCTTGGGAAACCAACCAAGAGCTTGAAAAAAGCATGACTGTATATAGTCTAGCCCAGGAAGACTCAAGTAGAATTTGGGAGGCTGGTGAAATGGTCCAGGGGTTTAGAGCTCATGTTGCTACTATAAAGGATCAGTCTGATTTCCACTGTCCACATCTGATGTTCGCAAATGCCTGTAACTCCAGCTTTAGGGAGCTACGTTTTGCCCTTGGAAGTACCTAAACTCATGCTTATGCACTCAAACATACACACAGAAGCATGTGCCCCCCCCCACATGCTTAAAAATAAATGTGAAAGATAACTCTGGAGAGACACCCAGATTGCAAGTTTCCAAGGAGAAAATTTAGGAATCATGTTCTTGACAGTTGACCAATGGGACTCATGGCCCCATTTGTTCTTTTAAAGTTTGGGTCTGGGGTTTGAGGACACAGTTGATGCCACCGGTCATGTGAGTAGTAGGAGCAGCTAACCACAGGACCAGAATAAAGGAGACCACGAAAATACTCTCGGGGTCGAATACAGACTGCACAAAACGGACTTGAACACTGGCTGCTCCTGTTCAAGTTTGTCACCGGGCTTGCTTCTCCTTCCAGGCGTTTTTATAAACCATGCAGATCAAATAGAATAAACCCTACTATTTAAAACATAATTGCGGACAGCTGCTCCTGCTCTCAAACAGTGATATGATTTCTCTCTGGAGAAGATGAAGTTTTGTTTAGCAAAATTCAATTTAATTAGATGCTTGAGCAAGCACCCCTCTCCTACCCCTTCCCCCAGCTGTTGAGTGGGGCGGGTGGCGTGTTAAGGAAGTGACCAGAAAGTTGAAGCATTAACCTCTATGATGGGAATTATCAAGAGAGCTTTGGGCTTTGAGAAGGGGGACATCTCAAAGTGAGGCGGTGGTAGTGGTAGAAACTGTGGAACTGTGGGTAGAAATGTCTCGGTGTCTAAGATGGTTCAAACTCAACCAGCATCACGATTCAAAAAAAAAAAAAAAGACTAGATTTTAATAAGTCAGTTCTGGGTCTTTGTAGTTCCCAAACTATGTCTTTCAAAAGTGCATCGCCCAGCTGAGTTTAGAATCTCTGCTCCTGATAGAGACTGCCTGGTGTGACCTGGCCTGTGTCTCTGTCATTTTTGATATGTTCCTCGACTTCTTGAAGTTTCAGCCCCATTACCTGCAAAACAGGAAGTGTATACATGATGGTTAAATGAGGTCGGTTGTAGGAGCCACTCGGGAGCGGCAGGCGCTCAGAGCTCAGAGCCTGGCCTACAGAGACCGCTGGGGAATGTCAGCAGAGGTGTGAGAAGATGGCTATGGCAGAGATGACATTGCATAATGCTGTCGCTGCGCCATGCATCATCCCATCCCCCAGGGTTTGGTGTCAGCTGGTGTGAGCTCAACCCTGGACTTAGATGTAAGGACTCAGCGGTAAGGACAATGGCAAGTCCCCAGTGTGAGTCTTGTGTCCACTTTAACTCCAGGAAAACACGGAAGGCAAGAATGGTCTTCTGGTGTCTTGCAAGATAGGAGCCGTGGTGTCCGGTGTCAATGTTTTTGTTTTCTTGTTGAAATGTGTGAAGCTCAGCCATGTTCTTTCGGGGAATATGCCTCAGCACTAATATTCACATCTATTATAGGGGATTTTATGCTTTCCCTTCTGTGGTATAACTTGGTCCTCCAAGTAACCTTACCAGCATCTTCATCAGATCAGCTTCCTACCCATCCCTGATCCGAGGCTCTTGTTCTGACGACTCTCATCTAAACATTTGGTTCCTTTAGGAGGCACCTGCCCATCCCTGTCACTTCTTCCACTATAGTCTTCCTCAGTCCTACCACACAGACCTCTTTGGTCGCTAGTGACTTGGATTGCAGGCAAGAGCTCAAGGAGAAAGTGGGGGTAGCGGGATACCTTTAGTAAGAAAGGACGAGATGTTCATTTATCTCTCAGCTATTCACTGTGCTTCCTGCCCCCCCATCTCTTAATGAAAAGCCAAAATAGAAGACATCTGTCTTCAAGATTGAAATTTAATGAAAGCAGGTAACACTCTGGGAGGCTCTGTTTGCTGTAATTGCTTAAATATTCAATTCAAGATTTTCCCCGAGAACTCAAGGTCTAGGTTATATGACAAGAAACATCAGGAATTAAATTTCTTCCTACTTTAGATAGAACAAAAACTAAAGTCTCAGTGAATCTGGGTTTAATATAAAACCAGACCTTTTCTAATCATTGCAGGCCAGTTCCGTTGCCTCTGCTGGCTTCTAAAATAAACACTGTAATTTTTAAAGCTTATTTAGCATTCTACATAGGCAAGCAATAGAGAGGCTTACTCTTTAACATTTTTTCCTTAAATTTTGCTCAAATTCTACCTGATGCCCAAGCCACTCAAGGACACTGAGTGGAAGAATCGCAAGTTGTAATGACTTTCAAGGTCACCATGTATCAGGTGTACTAGGTATGACGGGTTCTGTTATGCTGAAGTAATACACAACCTCTAAGTATCACTGTCTTTTAGCATAACAAAACTTGTGGGGGAGTTGTTGTTGTTGTTCTTAATCTCCTGCCCATTCTGGTTTCTCTTGGATTCACCAGCAGCATTGAGTCCACAGACTCCTGGGATCCAGGCTTTACTGTGACTTGTGCTCTATAGTCTCTCCAGAAGAGCAAGGGGTATGTGGTAGGAACACAGTTTGTCCTAAAAATTCTACCCAGAAATGACAATTTCTGTTCACATTTTGTTAACCCAAGCAAGCCACATGGTTATGCCTAACTTTCAGTTGTGAAGGTTCAAATCTATTATGTGCCTGTGCAAAGCAGTCACCGTGTTTATTGGAAAGCTGGCTTCTGAACCCTATACGCCTCCACTGAACCAAAACCAGCTTTCCGGGTGAGGACTCAGGCTGACTGGCCTGAGGTCCATCATAGCTTGGACCAGAGCCAGCTTTCCGGGAGAGGACTCAGGCTGACCGGCCTGCGGTCCATCATAGCTCGGTAGCTGTGATCTTGCCTTCCCCGCAGCCCTGAGGTTCCAGGCAAGGCACCCATTTCCTGGTGGCAATTCAGCCAATAAAAAACAAATAACAAAGTACTAGCTCTGCCCCCACCCCACCCCATCACTGCTGTGCCATTTGGAGAGCCAGAGCGCTCAGCACCATGTTCCTGGGGACAATCTCTGCCATCTAATATTTTTGTAAAAGAAAAAATTAAGGCAATCAGGCAAAATTACTTTTCATTGAAATGAATTATACATTTTTTCATAATTGCAGACTCATTGTGCACTTAAAGTCAAACTGAAAGGCCTTAGGATTAATTCAGTAAATCTTAAGTTCCTCATGATTTACCCCAAGCGAGCTAGGTTCTAACATACTTAACAAAGAGGCAGGTCTGTTGCATACTGCTGGGAGATCCAGGCACAATAGGGGGCACAACTCCCAAAGCCTGAGGTGTATGAGAAAATATCCGGTTCTGTTCTGAGGAGCCTGCTTGCCAAGTCAGTGATGAGTCTATATCTCTCTAGTACCTACCATTTAACCTTTCTGTAACTCTAAAATGCCAAGATTTTGTGAACTGCATTATTGGGGTATTCCACTGATAGCCTTGGGCATGACTACTTTAAATGCTCCAGATCTTTTCCTTCATGCTTCAAGTCATTTAAACGTTGCAATAACCATATCTATTAGTGTGCTTTGTATTATGGTAAGAAAATGCCTGAGGCTGAGTAATTTATAAAGAAGTTTATTTGGTCCCTGGAACATCACAGCACTAGCATCCTGGCAAGGTTCCCTTTGCTTCATCACAACCCAGTGAAGAAGTAGAAAGAGAAAAAATGTGTCCAAGCAGGATGTGTGTGAAAGAGGAAGCTGGAGACTGGGGACTGGTAACTTCTGTTTATAGCAAACTTGGAATATATTGACTACCTGACTCAACCAACTCTGTTAAGACCCAAATTGATCCATTCATGAGAATAGAACCCCGTGACATAATTACCCTCCACGAGACTCCATCTCACTCACCTCATGTCATTATAGAGCTCAGACTGGCCTTGAACTTGAGGCCATCTTACCTTTGCTTTCTGGCTACTGGGACTTATGGTATTTACCATCATATCTAGGAAAATATACCTTTCCCTCTCTTGGGTGTTGGGATCTAGCCCAATT
The DNA here is from genome assembly GCA_036184795.1 of Tokudaia tokunoshimensis. Classification (NCBI taxonomy): domain Eukaryota; kingdom Metazoa; phylum Chordata; class Mammalia; order Rodentia; family Muridae; genus Tokudaia; species Tokudaia tokunoshimensis. Next base: position 6,803,202 of record BTHU01000007.1, on the reverse strand, counting down.
CCTTAAACGTGCTGTGTAAGCTCACTATCACTGATGCTTCCTCTCCTAGGTCTAGACCTTCACTTTATAGAGGTTCTGCGTCTCAGCACAGCATACTTGGGACAAACCGTTTCCAAACCAAAGCAGCTTATAAGGCAGACACTAGTCCCACCACCTTTTAGACCACAGTTGAAGAAACAGGTCTAGAGAAAGAAAGTGCTTTGTGTAATGCCATCCAGCTGCAAATTGTAGGGACAGGACAAACACGGGTGTTCTCCAATATCCCATATGGTGTGGGTCTGGAGACCTGATGGGGTGAGAAGGACTGAAGTAAAGGATACACACACACACACACACACACACACACACACACACACACACACACACACACACCTGCTCTGATGGAGGGAACAGTGTGGAGCCTCATCGACTTTGCTATGTACAGCACAGGGGGTGGATCAGCTAGTCTCAGGAGAAGGTCTCTGTAGGCTGACAGTCTACAGTCTCAGGCTGTGAATATTCTGGAGGAGGAAGCTTCTGTTGCTACCTTTTGTGTACACTGGTCAATTGTGTGTAAACACTCACAGTTATACTTACTAGCAACACTCAGAACAGAAGAGGGCTCTGTGCATTCTAAGTCTGACCTGTGTAGGGGAGGCTTCCTAATTTCCCATGGTTCTGAGACCTTTGTCCCTGACATGGCTGGACTCATGTCAACAATATACATTCACTCAGCACTTCATCCACTTCACACAGTCACTCAAATCTTCCCAGCTTACCTCAGGTATTCTTACCCCACTAGCTCAATTCTCGGCCATTATATGACACTGATTCTAGTCTAAGGTACCTGAAGGCAGCAGGTTAAAAAAATGGGGGCCAGGATTATGGTTTTGATGTGAAGAATTGCCCCCAAAGTTTTTTGTGTTGAAGGCTTGGTCCCAGCTGGTGGCACTACTGAGAAGTGGTATGATCCTGACAGCTTTAACCTAATGAATGGATTTATATTTTCGATGGATTCTCAGTTTGATGGCACTCTTGGGAGGCTGTGGAAACTAGGAGACAGCACAGGTGGAAGAAGCAGGTCACTAGGAGTAAGACTACGAAGGGTGTCTGTTGTCCTAACCCCTCTGTCTCCTCTTCCTGGCTGCCAAAGTCTTCCCCTGCCATGCCTTTTTGCCAGGAGGTCCCCGCATTGCCGCAAGTAGAACAGCCATGGAGCCAGTCGGCCATGGACCAAAGCCTCTAGAACAAGAAGCCAAAATAAACCCTGCCTCAGATTTCCTCCGGCATTTGTCATAGTAATGGGAAGTGACATACAAGACTAACCATCACAGCAGGCATTCAGAATGAGCTCGTCCAGTTGACCCAATTACAGATTCACACTGGGAGGGGTCTAACGATACTTGTTTTATTTAAGCCTTCATGGCATTTTATGAGATAGCGCCTAACATTATCCCCGGTTGATAGAGAAACTAATGGAGGCACAGAGAGGCCATAAGAATAACTTGCCCATATATGGCTAGTCACTGTCAGGACTGTTAGTGCCCATCACTCTATTTTACACCAGTGTTTTGAAGAATGACCGAGGGGTTCCATTAAAACACACATGCTGATCCGGTAGGTCTGGAGTTGGGGGGACCAGTCTGCATGCTCCCAGGTGATGTCACTGGGCCACAGATCACACCATAGACAGTGGGGCTTCTGAACGCTCTGTTTGAGACCCAAGTGGGCAGCAACTAGAGGAACCAAAGGTGGTTAGCCACAAGACAGCTCAATGGGGTAGGACTGAGTAGCATGTTTATCCTCAAACATTTAAGGGTCCTCCATGTGAAAAGCTAATCAGATTTGACTCCTAGAATCCTCAAGAACTGAATGATACAAGCATGTCTTTATCTCCGGCCTTGGATCTTGCCTTTGAGCTTCATACTTCTACACCTGACTGTCTGCAGAGCTGGTTGAGGCTACCCTTAATCCAGCTCAAACCTAGTACATCCACCCTTCTCAAGTTTCTACTTCATTTACTCATAATAGAAACTTAGAACCACCCGTATTCAGTCACCTCAACCTCTAATCTGTCCCTTTGATTTCCTGTTTCAGTAGCATATTTTTCTTCTATTTCCTTCCTTACCTCTCTTGCTGGCTCCAGCCCAGCATTTCCCCAAGGACCATAATGATCAGATTTCACAATAGGGTTTTAATCTGACATTCTTCATTCCTCTTTCCACTCATGGCTGCCAGAATGATCTCTCTCTGGTCTGCTTCTTGGATTAACCCTCACCTGTGACTCTTTCTGTTTTCAGGATGAGACCCTGTTTCCTCTAAGTGACCAATGCCTTCCTTTTCTGAGTTTGTTCCCTGTGGGTTTTCCTGTCCTTATTCCCTTCCGTGACCCATGTGGCCTGTGAGACCCCAGACTCTGCATTTCCTCAGTTGTCTCCTTCCTTCTCATCCAGACTGGTTCCACCATCTGGTAAGACCTTTGCCTGACAGCTCTGCTCATCACTGTTTATAATGATGTTTCTCCCAGAGGGAACCCTGACTGTTCCCTCTTTGAGTACCCCCATATGTACAGTTTAATGATCTGCCTAACTACCATGTGTTTAATATAGTAAGCCCTACTACTAAAATAATTTGGGAATATATCTGTCTCTCTCTTAAATGAACCAATTATGTTTTATACAGACATCTACAAATTGCTGACATTACTTGTTTAAAATATTTGGAGTTCTCTTTATGTTGCAATATTTTTTAATTAATGAATCCCGGTGGTGGGTTTCCTAGCCGCCTCAATAGTTTATGTTCTCAAAAGAAAGACACACACACAACCTTTATATTTTGATATGCCTTGATCAGTCCAATAACTGTGCCACTGCCTGATAGAATCTACCTCCTGTCGATAATTCTGAGTTACAACTTACTAAATTTCCTATTCTATCTTGGCTGCCCTAGGCCCAGTTGGGTACCCTCTGGGCCTCCCTCCCCTGGCTCCTTAACATGGAGACCATGCCTCTCTGTCCTGACTATTCTCAGGCAGAGCTACTCTCCTCTCTTCTATGCTCTCTGGGCAGGGCATATCTCCTCTTCCTCTCTCTGGGTCCCAAGTCTGGGAAAATCCCCCAAATCCATCTCTGTTCTTTCCAGCTATTGGCTCCTGGCATCTTTACTTAGCAACCAGAACCAACTAGGAGTAGGTTCCCAGAAACTACAAGCAACACTAGGCCAAACCAACTACATCTTTGACTTCTCTTTATATTTACATGTATTCTAATAGTCCCTACTGGTTCTATGTTGGAAGTTTATCCAGAGCCCAACCAGTTCACATTGAATGCCTGGATGGCCTCAGCAATCTGTTAAGGTGTCTTTGACTCTCTCTCTCTCTCTCTCTCTCTGTCTCTCTCTCTCTCTCTGTCTCTCTCTCTCTCTGTCTCTCTCTCTCTGTCTCTCTCTCTCTCTGTCTCTCTCTCTGTCTCTCTCTCTCTCTGTCTCTCTCTCTGTCTCTCTCTCTCTGTCTCTCTCTCTGTCTGTCTGTCTCTCTCTCTCTCTCTCTCTCTCTCTCTCTCTCTCTCTCTCTCTCTCTCTCTCTCCTTACTCTTATGTAGCTAGAGCAAAGCTCTGAACACACAAGTTAGCGTACATAGTATCACCCTCTCTCTGTTCCTGACATCTAGAAATTTCCAATAACACTGAGAATGGAAACCAAAGCCGTCAGCATAGGCCTTACAGTTTCCCATGACTCAGTGTTCCTACCTTTCTCTGTCCCACACACCACTCTCCAGCCATCTTGGTCTTCGTACTTTCGGTCAGGTTTGTAAGCAGACATCTCCCATAGCTTGATGCTCCTCGATCAGAATGTTCTCCTAGAGAAGAATCACAAATGTCCTCTCTGTCTTCATCCATGTCTCTCTCCAAAGTCACCTCCCCAGGATGGTCTTCCATGACCATCCTTACAAAACTCACAACCTCTCACCCTCAACGTGCTGTCCTTGGTTTACTTTCTCCGTACTACTCTGTCTTTAATTAGTATTTTACTATTTTCTGTGGCTTCAATGACATAACATTTGATACCGAGTACTTTATAAAGAAAAGAGGTTTGTTTGGGCTTTGTGATTCTGAAGATGGAGAAGTCTAACGTCAGGCAGCTGCATTAGATGAAGGCCTTGTGACACCTCAGCTCATGTTATAAGGTGAAAGGGAAAGGCAGGGCATCAAGAGAGGCAAGGCAGAGCCCCGACTATAGCTAACCCACTCCCCTAGGAAAGGTGGGAACCCATTTGAGGGTGCCGCCCCAATACCAAATCCTTCCCACTGTGTCCCATCTTTCAGCATTCTGTGTTGAGGAATTAATATTCCATTACATGGGCTCGTTAGGCAATCCCTTGATTTACAACAATCATATAAGATTTTCTTTTTAAGTTGCCCATTTCACCAACAAATATCTACATTCCTGAAGAACAAAGGCTTTTGTCTTGTTCTTTATTGTATCCAAATGCCTAGAACAACTGATGGCACGTAGCAGTCAGTGAAGGCTTGTGAATGGCAGTTCCAGGGAGACACTGTTCAGTTCGTTAGGAAGACAGACTGACTGTCAGTGGGTCCTGAAGATGCCCCGGCTTTGGACAGAATAGATCACTTGGAATGAAGAGGTTTGATTCATGGGGAGACGGAGAAGAATGCTTTCATGCAGGTGTGTGTAGACACTCAGCACCTTGGGGGAGGGGCAAGATGAGGCGTCTTCATATCAAAGATTCAGCCATAGTCACTTTCATGTACTTGCCTGGATCTTGGGGAGCTATGATAGGAAGCCTGGAGCTTCCTGAAGAAATCTACACATTCCCAAAGCCACTGTTAATAACAGTGCATGAAAAACCACAAGTTTTTTTTTTCACCTTTAAAAATAATGCTTAGGACAGAAAGAGAAAGAAGAAGCTACAGATGGCTTATTAGAGGGCTTCACTAGTGAACTACCAACCTGTTATTAGAGGACCACCATTGATATTTTGTTGTATCTTTTGTCTGTCTTTGCTCTTTGCTTCTGTTTTATAGGACACACACATACACACACACACACACACACACACACACACACACGTTTCTATATTAATTATTGCTTTAAGACAAATTATCCCAAGCATCTTAGAAAGGCCGTATCTTCCAGAGACCATATGCACAGCAGGTTTCTTAGTTCCGTTGTTTTTCTGGATCCCTTGCTGGATTGACGTTGAGTTGTTTATGTGGCTGTTGTCAGGCAGTCCTGGGCTACTCTCAAAGCTATCTTTGCTCACAGTCTGGTGCCTGGCCTTGACTCGAGTGCCATCTAAGGCTCTCTGGACATCTTTATCCCTCTGTGGCCAGACCTTATGGACTTCCCGGAGCTCTCAGGGAGCGTGGAGATGAAGGCACAGGATTCTAAAAGCCCTGAGAGAGGGAGAGAGAGAGAGAGAGAGAGAGAGAGAGAGAGAGAGAGAGAGAGAGAGAGAGAGAGAGAGAGAGAGAGGGAGGGAGGGAGGGAGGGAGGGAGGGAGGGAGGGAGAGAGAGAGAGAGAGAGAGTCAGGCAGGGATCTTTTATGGGCTAGCTTTGGCAGTGACTAGCAAACTGGGTGAGCACTTCACTTAGCCTCACTCCATTGATTTCATTGCCGGCAATTTCATTGAGTTTAACAAATGTGAGCTGAATGATCATGGAAGGCAGGATGCCATGAGCTGTGCTGGGTAGATAAAGATGAATGAGAAACAGTTCCTCCTTTCAGTTTGTCTCAGTGTGAAGAAGTCTCCCATATTCTGTTATTTTCTTTAACTTTTATGCTCATTCCCTCAATAACAGATCTAATATTTATTGTGTATTCCAAAAGAAGGTTTAAGTGAATTAAGTCAAGCACTGAGCCCCAGAGCCTAGCTCCGTGAGTGTCAGAATTTCCTGGTTAACTTCCTGTTTGAACTCAGATCCATCCTTGACTTTCCCTGACTCTAATCTATAATTTAGGGAGATAAGTTCTCTGGGATCCCTTACCCTGTAAGTCTCAGGAAGGTGCAGTCCTTGGAGGTGTTGGTGGAAGACAGAACACAGAATTTGGAGACAGGCCAGGATATTTTTACTCCCTTTCTGGTGTCTCTAGCACAAATCCGGATGTTGTTTTATCTCCTGCGAGACAGCCTCCTACTGTCCCTCCATCCCCAGCAACTTCCCACCATGTCTAATCTTCAAGCTGCGTTTTGGACCTCTGGTTTCTCACCACGATCATCAACTGTGTTTCTCATTTTCCGTAATGAATCCCTTTGGATTGAAAGACCTCAAGTGCTTCATGTCCCCCAGTGCAAGAATGAGCTGTTCACATTAATGTCACTATCCCAGTCAGGTGCATGACAACTCCTTTGCGTGAATGCTACGGTACTTGTTTTAGAAACAAGGAAACCTAGGCAGAGGAAGACCAAGTTACTTAGCCAGTAATGGGGCTAGGGTGTGAACTTGGGTGCATTAATCTTTAATCAGGTATGTGCTGAGCCCAGTTAAGACCGTCTTCAACCCACTTTATGCGCTGTCACACTGGGGTAGGGTTTCTTTGGGTATCTGGGTCATATTCTTCTTGGGAATCTTTCTAAGCCATTTCTTTATGAAGTTCCTCTCCATGGGAACTCAAAAATGAATAATCTATATGAGATTCATTTCTACCTAGTTCTGCATGGGTGATTTATTAGTGATTTAGAAGGCTTTACTGTCTAATGTACAGACATAGAAAGGATAGGTGATGAAATGCAGGGTTTGTGGTCATGCCTATAAAACATAGAGGACCAGACCTCTGCGATGAATGTAACCTTGGTTACCTAAGGTGCTTCTCCACTGTCTCTAGAGTCACTGACAATAACTATAAAAAGTCATCCATAATAATCTGAGGTGTGACGTACAATACACAGAAGACACTCAGCATTTAAAATAGCTGCCATTGAGAGGGAGAAAAAAGACAGGAAGCTTTATTAAGTGGAAAATTATCATTGTTCCCTGGAGCCCAGTATGAGAAATGCAACATTAGATTAATTTCAAACATAAAACAAGAAGCATTAAGCTTCCCTCTAGTCCAGGAAAGCGTTAAGCTGGGATGTTGATGGGAGGGGGTTTTGGTTCAGCACACTGGGCTTTTCCTTACACCAGAGATAACTGCTGCCACCAAGGTGAATTAGAGGCCCAAATTCAGATCCTTAACAGTCTGGGTAGCTGTGGTTAGTCTGATTGGAACCATTTGTAGGTAGTTCTGCCTTCCAGGCGTCCAGCTAGGAAACTCTGCTCAGCCACTTGGGAGATTTGAAGACAGGCCACAGCCTCCCAGTTTGATGCTGCGCCTCTGTAAATGATGCTAGAGGGAGGTTTTCACTGAGGATGTTTGAAGAAGGGGATGGTTTCAGTGAATGCGGTCAGGAGAAAGATGTTGCAACCCTAAGTGGCTCACTCCTACCCCCAACCCAGAGAGCAAGTGTGTTGTTGCAGATTAATCTGCTGTAATCACCCTGCAGCAGTAGCAGCTGGCGGCAGCCCTTACTACACATCCCAAAGGTCTGGATTCTCCAGTGAAAGACACTTGCACGCACGCGCGCACGCACACACACACACACACACACACACACACACACACACACACACAGCCTTATGTTTAATATTCCCTAAGCAGCTCAATGGTAGAGCCACTCCCAAATCTCCAAATGGCTAGCACACTCTCCCTGTCAATATTCCTGAATTATTGCTTACTAAAACCTATCCGACCCGGCCTGTAGCCCTCCTGGGTCATGAACCCTGACTCTTATTGGTTGTCTCTCTGCCCTGCACATCTCAGGCCTGATCCTTCTGCTTCCCCAGCATGGTGGTACCAACTCCTTCTTCTCTCTCACTCTCTCTCTGTTCCCGCCTCTGTCTCCCTGCCCAGCCATTGGCCACAGGCAACTTTATTTACCAACTAGAACCAACTGGGGGCAGGGACCCGCAGTGTTTTACCTGCAGACATGTGGATTCCAGTGTAATTTGGGGGACCTAATTGACATAAGTAGCATTAGACCCAATCCACAGCACAAGTGAACCCTTTCTCTATAGTCCTTTCTCGTTTCTTGGTTTTAGGCTCCTGCCTCTGCAATGGCCCTGAATCCCATTGGGTTCAAATCCATGTCTAGGTAGTGAGAGCAGAGAAAACAGTCTATGGCTTTCATATACCACTTGTCTTTTCATTGCCTTATTGATGGATGTGGGACACTGCAGACTGTCCATTCTCATTTTATTCAGAGTGAGCTGACCTGATAAGTCTGTTGAATTCTCTTTTGGGGGTGATTCCAAGGGACCAAAGTAAAACACAGGGAGGGAGCCCAAGAGGAGTCTCAGTAGACCCTGAGTTTATATATCCCGGCCAGGGATATGACTCTGTCAAGCGCTTGCTGCACTGTCTGCTGCACGTGAAGGCTTCAGTTTCATCCCCAGCAACCATGCTTGTTTGCTTTTTAAAGCTAGGAGTGATAGTTCTTGTTTGAAATCCCAGCACTGTAGAAACAGATCCCTGGGGTTCCCTCACTGGCCAGCCACTCCCTCGCCTACTTAGTGAGCTCCAGGCCAGAGAGGTTTTCTACAAAAACAAAAGGCATAGGCTCCCAAAGAATGACACCTAAGGTTGACCTCTAGCCTCCCTGAGCATTTGTACACAAATACACACATTCGCACTAACCTTCATATGGACTCGAAGGATTGTAAACGTTCACAACCAGGCAAGGCGAGCAAGCATTGTGGCATGAGAGGCAGGCTCACTGTGCCGACCTTTTAGAGACTCTGCCTCTTTATCAATAATGCAAACAGCAGTTCACGACTCAGAGCAGGTATGGCACTTCAAACTCCCAGAGATCAGGATATATCCCCACTGTGATTTCCGAGAATAAATACAGAGAAGGAGGCCCAAGCAGCGGGCAGCGGGTAGCGGGCAGTGGGCAGCAGGCAGCAGGCATCTTGTCTTGAGCTCTTGGTGCCCAGGCTGACGCTGGTAATAGGTAAGAAATAATTACTGAAAAGCAAAAAGAAATTATCATTCTATTGTACATTTTACACCAGGAAAGCATATCCATTTTTAGCATTTAAGGCTGAAATTTTGCAACTTTCATATCACAAGGATTGGAAGGGAGGATCTCCAAGCTGATGAGATTGATGCCTTACTCTGAGAGGTAGGTTAATGAGGACAGGGTGAGGACAAAGCTTTGCCATAATAGCCAGCAATATTCATAAATAGGAATTCTTTCCTCAAGAATAGAACACACAATTAGCTAAAATCTAATCTTCTAGTCCCAACTGAAATACATTCGGATTGGCTCAGCCTAAGTTATATAGACACACTTGTCCCAGTCATTTTGTAGATAATACTAGCCTCACCCAGCACATATGGCTCCTCGGAGACTAATTCTTTGGTTGATATGGTAGGTAAGGGTCCTTATATTGAGCAGAACCAAGTAGTGTGTTTTATAATTGTCTTGCAAATTAAGATGACCTGGACAGCAATTTCCACTTTTAGAATGTGACTATTCCAAATATGTCAGCTTCCCTTAAAGTGTGTGAGTGTGTGTGTGTGTGTGTGTGTGTGTGTGTGTGTGTGTGTGTGTGTGTATTGGGGTGTGGTAGCAATGTGTCACAGCATGAATGTGGAGGTCAAAGGACAACTTGTGAGAAGTGGTTCTCTCTTTTCATCATATCGGTTCTATGAGTTGAATAAGTACTTGTGTCTACTGAGTTCTCTTGGCAGCCCAATCCCCCACTTTCTAGTTTAATTCTATGTTTAAGATTCAGGACATCAACCGACAGACAGACACGAAGCTAAGGATTAATATCTGACTTGTTGAATTTGCAACATAGCTAAATATTTCTCTACAACTGATACTGGGCTCATCATTGGTTAGATTCATCGACATGGTGGCCGGGTTACATGAACCACCACCCCGGTGGTCATACAGTCACCAAAATATCTAGAAATTGTGAGTCTTGCATTTTACTCTTACAACCTTCTTAGCCTGGGTTATCTTTATATAATCTTTATTATCTTTATATAATATAAATATATTATATTCATAATATAAAAATATAATAATATTATATTTATTATACATTATCTTTATATAATAGCTACTGAAATCATATTTGGGATTCCTTTGTGGTTCTTTGTTTTTGGTTTTGTTTCCTGTTTGAGACAAGATTTCTCTGTGTAGCCCAGGCTGACCTCAAACTCAGAGATTCACCTGACTCTGCCTCCCAAGTGCTGGGATTAAAGGTGTGCACCGCCAGCATGGGATTGTTATTCAAGATTCTTAGGTCACTATCCACCCTCACTTGTACCCAGCCTCCCATGATCCTGACAAGTTTAAAACTGACAGCTTTAGCAAATAAAATATAGGATTCTCATTTGAATTTCAGATGTGGAAAGAAAAAATTTTAACAAATGCAGTGCCAAAAGGCATACATATTCACACTAAAATATTTATTGTTTACTTGAAAATAAAATTAAACCAGAGTTTGTCCTGTATTTTTTTTCAAAATTTATTTCTATTTTTAGTTATGTGAATGAGTGTGTGACAATTTGTTAGCATATGAGGGGAGAGCAGGTGCCCAGGGAAGGTGTTGAATCCCCTGAACATGGAGTTCCAGGAGGTTGCCAGCCTTCTGATGTGAGTGCTGGGATCCGAACTCAGGGACTCTGCAAGAGCAATGCGAGCTCTTCATCTCTCTGCAGACCCCAGATGTCCTGGGTTTCTATCTCATCCTCCTACTTTGGAATTTTTTCCCCTCTTTTTCCCCCTTCCCTTTCTCCTGCTCCCTCCAGGCACTGCTCGTTCCGGCCCATAGGTTCTTTGTTTCCATTACGGATGGTTGTGAGCCACCATGTGGTTGCTGGGATTTGAACTCAGGACCTCCAGAAGAGCATTCAGTGCTCTTGACTGCTGAGCCATCTCACCAGCCCCCTACTTCAGTTTTATTCCAGGACGGTCTCTTCTTTTCAAGGTCTTTTCAAAGACCCTTGCCTCTGCTCTCTTGTTTTGCTCTTCTAAACCTCCGCTGCACATTAATCGATTGTTTCTATATTTTATTCATTAAATTGTATGCTACATTGGTGCAGAATTGTCCTATGTTACCTTTTAATTCCCCACATCACCTAAGGGACTATCTCACACATTATAGAAATTAATAACTGCTTGAGTTAGGAATGAGTTAGGTTAGGGGGTGTATGCTGAACATGGGCCTTTGGCTATTGCATAACTGAGATACATGTTTGCCACCAAAATCAAAAATCTTCCCTTAAATCATCATGAAACACGTGCTTTATTTTAACATTTAAGTATGAGCATAAGTATAAAATGTCTTTGTCTTATATAGCAGATAAAAACTAAGCTATACGGGAACTGTATGATCCAGATAGTATAACCTGCTTCACAGATGAAAGCACCCAGGTCACGAGGACAGTGTACTTAATCTTACAATGCTAGTAACAGGCAGACGGAGGATTCATATTCCACATATGTCTAACCACAAGTTCTAGAACTGGTATTCTAATATCAAGGAGAAACTTCATAGATCTGGGTTTTAATGATTCAGAAGGCGACAAGAATACATTTCTTTTTCTGTGTAAATCCATCCAGGGAACCAGACAGAACCACTTCTGAGCCCCCCAGGGACCTGGTTCCCCTCTCCTTTCTCTTCATCATCCTTTCATTGCTGTCCCTTGTGCTTGACTGATGTCAGCTCAATGACTACACTGCAGTCTTCAGAGCTGGAAGGTAGAAAGTGAAGGACAACGTAACGTCCTTGAAAGATATCTTACAGCTTTGTTCACACATCATTGCCACTCAGACCCCCTGGTCAGACCTTAGAGTCATACTTGACTGCAAGGGAAGCTGGGAAATATAGTCTTCAGGTGTCTTAGAAACACCCAGAATCTCAGTGTTAACCATCACAGGGAAAGGAATAGAACAGACACTGGGTGGAAGTTGTGAAGACAGAGAGATGAGAGGTTCAGAAAACAGAACATGTGTGCAGGGAGGGCTGGGTTTTCAGTCCCAGAGGGTTGTGTGAGAGTAACTACAAAACACACTTGTTCTTTTCAGTTTTTATTGTTTCAGAACATTGGGCACAAATATTACATTTTGAGCAAACCTGCTCCTACTGCCTCCCCCCTAATTCCTCCCATGACCCCCCACTGTTTTATCTTCCAACTTCCTGTACTCTTTAATTAGATCCCGTGAGTGCTGTCTACATGTGCATGGGTGTAGGGCCATCTCCTTGAACATGAGCAACTTACCAGGGTGCCTCATCCAAAGAAAGCTGAGAGCCCCTTCCCCAGACGCCAATAATTGTCAGTAGCTCCTCAGTGAGAGGCTGGACTTTGTGAGTTCTACCCCATCCCTGACGTAATTTTGGTTGGTTTAATACTATGCAGGTGCTGTGAGTGCCGCCACGGCGCTGTGAGTTCATATGTGCAGTGGCCCTGTCATGTCTACATTTGCTCTTCTTTCTGGTCACCCAGTACTTGATCATCTTGTCTGTGTCGGAGAAATTCCCCATGTACTAAAACTACTGCCTCTCAATGAATGCCTCCTACTCCCATCCTTTGTAGAAGCCAGGGATTTGCTTCTCCAGCCTCCGTGGAACCCAGAACAATGGAACGGGCTTGCATGGCAAACGGTTACTACTGAAGCACAAAAGAATCCACATTGGAGATGGTGGCAATCCCTCCATCTGTAGGAGGCTTCCACAGTTACGGTGACCAGCACTGCTGGCGTAAACTCAAGAGTCTGTGCCTGGGGGTGGCAGCCATGCTCCGGTAGTAGACACTTAACTGTCTCCACTCTTTACTTTTTTCCATATTAGAATCATGTCCTGGCCACGTGACTCAGTAGTGTGCTGTGACAATGTGGAGTCTACATTCTGAATCCATCTTCCTTGAGCTGTAGGACGATAGCTGGAAGGGGCAGCGTCTCATGTCTATTGAGAAAAAGGCTTTAAGAAGCATGGCAGATGAATTTCCATCAGTCCACTTGGGCCTCTCCCTTTGCCATGGGAAGTGTGTGCCACATAGACAATGAAAGAACCAAATCTTACCAGACCCCAACTAAGCCTAGCTGAGCCAATGATGAATTGCAGCCTGCAGCCAAAGATGCAGCAATCAGCTTGGTCGTTCCTGCTTACCTGGTAGCTGCTAAATCTGGTTCTCCAACCTTTCTGGTGGAGGTGGGCGACCTGTGACGCCTGACACCCTTTGATAATTTCTTTTTCATGAAATTAGAGTAAGTTATGCAACTCAAACCCTTGACTACATCTGGTTCAGCAAGTGTGAGTGTCCACTCTCTGTGGTCACAGTTTCAAATTTGCTGCACAAAAGTGTTTCAATATTTACTGTCTTTGGGCAGTAAATGAGAGCTTTGAGTCTATATTTTCTAAATTTAGCACTGGTACTACAGATCTTTCTCTTTGGTGTTACTGGGTAGAGTTTTCTCCTTCTTCTTCTTCTTCTTCTTCTTCTTCTTCTTCTTCTTCTTCTTCTTCTTCTTCTTCTTCTTCTTCTTCTTCATCTTTCAAACCAAGGAAGATGGGGGAGACGTGGTTGCAATCCAAGAGACACAGTCACAAACAAGCTTCATGATCTTGAAGTCCTTCTTTGGGTCTTAGTTTCTTCTGTCTACTTACTTTTCAATGGCAGTTGTCATGAGGGGCATGTCATGGGAAGCCATGAGCTCTAAATGAGGTGTCGTATATGATGTGTGCCTGTTTCCCAGCTGATGTAGTATTAATTTTGCACCAATGTATTTGTCACATAAAGTAGGCTAGGAGGAACTATGCAAACACACTGTAGTGGTTTTTAATAGGAATTGCTCATAGATTTCAATGTTTGATCACCAGGGAGTGGCACTATTAGGAGGTGTGGCTTTGTTGGAGGAAGTGAGTCACTAGGGTTGGGCTTTGAGGTTTGCAAAGAAGCTCAAGTTAGGTTCAGGATCACCTCCTTCCTGCTGCGTGCCAATCCAGATGTAAAACTCTCAGCTACCTCTCCAACATTATGTCTGCCCGTGGGCAGCCACTCTTCCCACCACAATGATAGTGAACTAAACTGAAAACCAGTCACAAATAAATATTTTCTTTTATAAGACTTGCCATGGTCATGGTGTCTCTTCACAGCAACAGGACACTGAATAAGACACAGGCTAACTGTGGCTTCTTCAGGAATCTTAAAATTAAGAGCGACTTGAATGATCTGTTATAAATGTTCTTGCATTTCTCATATTTTTATAACGAGCATATTACTTTGGTAATGAGAAGAGGGTTTTTTTCTTTTCTTTTTCCTTTTGTTTTTTGAAAAGGCTCTAATGTGCTGTGTTAATATAGGACATTTATTATAGGACGTTTTCTTGAAAGGACTTTGACTCAAAGTGGGACTTCCTTACAAATTAAAATAAATACAAGGAAGGATGAAGAGAATGAGGAGGAGAAATGGGTATGGGGGAGGGCATCAGGGAAGTGCCCCATGGCAGTCAGGGTACTAACCATTCATATGGAAGAGAGCAAAGAGAGAAGGTTGGTGTTTTAAGACAGTAGGGTTATTATTGCCATGATAAAACACCATGACCAAGATCAACTTGGGGAGGAACAGATTGTTTCTTATCAAAAATAGTAAAGGCAGGAACTCACACTGTGGGGGAATCAGGAGATGAGGAAGAGGCCATGGAGAAATGGTGCTTATTGGCTTGCTCCACATGGCTTGCTGAGCTTGCTTTCTTATAGAACCCAGGACTACCAGCTCAGGGATGGTACCACTTCCAATAGACTAGGCCCTCAACCCATCAATCAACAATTAATAAAATGCCTTCCAGACCATCTACAGCCTGATCTTATAAAGACATTTTCTTCATTGAAGCTCCCTCCCCTCAGATGACTCTACATTTTGTGAAGTTGTCACAAAATTATCCTGCACAATTAACCCCTTATCAACTTGACACACAAACACATCACTATTAAGCCACAACCTTTTCTTTCTTGTCCATCCCCAAGATGACACATTTATATCAATATTACAATATGAAACATTTTACAAACTTAAAAAGTCCCATAGTCTTTACAAATTCAATTATTTTTAAAATTCAGGGCTTTTAAAAATTCAAAGTCTCTTTCAAAACCTAAAAATCTCTGCAAAGTTTTAGTCTTTCCACTGTGGCCTTTTGTAAAATAAAAAATAAATTACATACACCCTTACTTCAGGAGGGAAGAACAAGGACACGGTCACAATTAGATCAAAGCAAAACCCAACTTCCGACAGCGTTAGTAACGTGATGTCCGATGTCTGGAATCCACTCCTCCAAAGGGCGAGGTCACTTCTCCAGCTCTGCCTCGGTAGCACACTCAGCTTGTCCTCTAGGCTCACGCAGGCTCCACTCCACTGCTGGTGCTATCCTAGGTGGTCATCCCATGGTCATAGCATCTCCCAAGCTACTGAGATCTTCTGCTTTCCATGACCCTTTTCGTACTGTCAAAGCCAGTAGTACCACCTGGATGACTCTTACATTCTCAAGTCCAGCTGCCAGCCTTGACTGCCTCTAAAACACAGCTTCTGTCTGCTGCTGCCATGAAACATCTCCCAGAAGATTTCACCTCAACGATGCTGGGCTCTTCTTAATCACTGCTAATTTCTCAGCTCCAGCTAACCAGCATCAATTGTCCCAGTAATACAAAGATGTTGCTTCAGTGGTGCTGGTTTCTTGTTAATCATGGTTAACTCTTCAGCCCCAGCTGATCAGAACAACAGAATCTTAATTCAAAATAGCAATTAGCCTTGATAGAGTCTTTAAAATTCCCTCTGAAACTTCAAAAGGCCTGGCATTTTACATAGCTTATGTCATTTATGACCTATGCTAGAACTGAGGAAGATATTTTCTCTACTTGATTTTTTTACATATTTATTTATTTTTAATTTATTTACATTTCAAGAGTCATCCCCTTATCCAGTTTCCCCCTTCCACAAATCCCCTATCCCATCCCCTCTCCCCCTGCTTCTATGAGGGTGTTCCTCCACCCACCCACTCCAACCTCCCACTCCAATTCCCCTACACAGGGACACCTATTGAACCTTCATAGGACCAAGGACCTGTCCTCTCACTGATGCCTGACATGGCTGTCCTCTGCTACATATGCAGCTGGAGCCATGTGTACTCCTTGGTTGGTGGCTTAGTCCCTGGGAGCTCTGGGAGGTCTGGTTGGTTGATATTGTTGTTCTTCCTAAGGGGTTGCAAACCCCTTCAGTTCCTTCTCTAACTCCTCCATTGGGGACCCCACACTCAGTGCAATGGCTGTCTGTGAGCATCCGTATTCTCTCCATTTTAGATGAAAAACCTATGGCTTAGTGTGTTCAGGTTATTTGCATGAATGAGGGGCAGGTGAATCTAACTTTCCTGGCTTCAAGTCCATCTACTTCATGCCTTGCAATATAAATGACACCAAGAGCAGAGGTGGAGAAGAACATAGCAATCTGCTAGGGAAAAGCAGAGAGATCTTCTTGGAAGAGGGGACTCTTGAGCTGTGTCTCAGGGGATGATCAGGAGTCTGTGGGGACAAGGATGCAGGAAGGACATGCCAGGCAGGGAGGCATAATGTTGAGGCAAGGGATGGGAAAACCATTTGGCCTCTTTTGGAGATCCCACGTAGTCTGGTCCCACTGAAAGTGAAGGGCCAGCAGGAGCAGGCTGTGAAGGATGAGGGGCCCATTAAGACTTTGGCTCAGCATCTCTTACAGCTGGTGGCTTCTTCTCAGAATTGATCATGGCCATGTGGTGATGCCAGCAGCCAGGGTGAGCCAGCAAGGGCCTCGCAGGGACTGCTGCTTCTGGCCCATCTAGGGCTCTTTTCCAAACAGGGAATTGAGTCTTTTCCAGAACAGTCCCTAGTGAACTTTGAAGGCAGCCTGTCTGGGTGCCAGAGAAAGCAGCTGGGTTGGACTATGAGAGGAAAACTTTTGGCAAAAAAAAGACAGATGTCTTTTATTATCTCAAGTGCATGATGGTCAAGACCACAGGCTTTGCCAGTTGCTGGATTTGAAGCCTGGCTTCTCCATTTGCCTACTGTGTGACCTCAAGGATGCACATATACACTGTGCCCCACCTTAGTTATAAAACACCATGATCAAGGCAACTTATAAATGAAAGCATTTAATTTATGGCTCACAGTTCCAGAGGGTTATAGAGTCCATGACTATCATGGTGAGGGGAATGTCAGCAGGCAGGAAGGCATGGTGCTGGAGAAGTACTGAGAGCTCACATCTGATCCACAAGCAGGAAGCAGAGCAAGGCAGAGAAACCCAAGAAACACACCTTCTCTGACAAGGCCACTCCTTCTAATCCTTCCCAAACAGTTCCACTGAATGGAGACCAAGCATCCAAATATATGAGACTATAGGGTCCATTCTCATTTAAACCACCACATGCCCCTAACGTATGTACACCATCAGACATATTTGTTAGGCTACTTGTGAAGATTAAATAAAGCCATGACAGATGTGCAACTAATGCTGAGTGGACTCAGAATGGTCATGGCTAACTCATCCAGCTCCAGTTCAGCAAAGATGTATTGAGAATTTTCTCCGGCTTAGCACTGGTTTATCATCATAAAGAGGAAATGTCACGTACATGCCGTCCTGCAGCTTATAGTCTAGAGAGGGAAGCAGAAATAATACACACAAACTTAAGGAATCTTATGCAGATGATGATATGGTAGAGAACAAATACTCTGTGTGAATATGCACATGCCAGCCCATGTGGGCTTTAGATAAGAGACACACTGTGCCTTCCTTAAAGGGCTGACATCTGAACAGAGATAAGAATCCAAGGATCTAATTTCATGAAAATGCAGGGCAAAATGATTCAACAGTATACATGAGGTGGTACGGTAGACTGCATGAAGGAAGAAAATATATTGAAAACTTGCTTAGATTCCCATTTTAAATTTAAAAATATTCTTTGAGAATTTCATACATGTATGTAATGCACTGCAATCATATCCACCTATTTCCTATCTCCAGTTACTCCCAGGCTGATGCAACATCCCTTCCCATCCTCATGACCTTTTCCTTTTCTTTTTAATAATTTACTAAGTCAATTTAGTTAGTGTTTCCTATCGGTTCATGAGTGTACGGCCGTCCACCAGAGCATGGCAGACCTGCCAGTGACCATATCCCCAAAGAAAAGTGATCTTGCCCCGCCCCCCCCACAGCTATTAACTACCAATAGCTCCTGAGTCAGGGATAAAGCCTTGTGTGCTGCTCCCCATCTAAGCTGGGACTGTAGCTGGCTTGATCTCTTGTTGGTCCTCCCATTTGACAACTGGAAAAATGGAGACAGCACAGTGGGGGATTTTCCAAGCATTACACAAGTCAAAATGGAGCTGAAGTCAGGACATGGGCCCAGAAGATGGTTACAGAGTTCCACAGCTCCACTGTACCCTCACAGCGGGGCGCCTTACTCTCGATAGAGAGCCGGGAATGTACCAGTGTGCCTGTGAAAGTATATGCGCATGTGCTGGAGTTTTGGAAAGCGTTACAGAGTGTCATAGTTGTGGAAACAAGGCTAACACCGCGGACATGAAAAACAGCTCGTACAAGACGAGCTAGCTAGTTGCTAGGTGACAGATCCTAGTACCTTGAGAACGTGCCAGAGGAGGGATGTCGTGAATGTTGAGGGGAGCAGGACATATGTGTGTGTGCACATGTGCGCATGCGTGAGAGTGCGTTTACACTTGTGCGAGCATGTATGTATAGGTCAGAAGACCATGTCATCTTGGCTGTTCCTCAGGCACCATCCTTCATTTTGAAAAGTTTTTATGTGCTTACATATGAGGTGTGCATGTGTGTGCACATGTGGAGTCTAGACATCAGTGTCAGGTACCTTCCTTTATCATTTTCCACTTTATTTTTTGAGACAGCATCTCTCACTAAAATAAAGCTCATTATTTAGGCCAGATGAACTGACCAGCGACCCTTAGGATCTGCCTGTCTCTCTGCCTTCCACCTCGTGCTTGGCTTTCATATCTGGCTATTATGTGGGTCTTAAGGCTCCAAACCCAGATCTTCCCACCCATACAGCAAACACCTTACACACTGACCCGTATCCTCAATAGCTCCCTCCCCCATTTTGATTTGTTGAACCAGGGTCTCTTACTGGTCTGGTGCTGTGCCATTAGGCTAGGCTGGCCATCCTGCAAGTAACAGGAATTCTCCTGTCTCCACCTCTCTGGCACTGAGCTTATGAGGAAGCACCAGCATGAACTGCTTTTTCACATGAGTCTCATGGATTCTGGAGATCAAACTTAGGCTTTCACACTGAGCATTTTTACGACTGAGCTGTCTGTCCCTGTGCATGGGCACCTTAATGATTATGATTGTAGTGGTTTGGACGAGATATGTCCCTCATATGCTCATGTGTGTGAGCATTTGGAACCCAGTTGGTAACACTGTTTGGAGTTGTCATGGTGATGAAGGAGGTAAAGCCTTGTTGGGGGGCTGTACATCATTAGAGGTGGGCCTTGAGGGTTTGTAGACCCTCCAAGCTTCCCTCTCCTCACTCTCTGCTTCCTGCGTGTGGTTGAGATGTAATCGCTGAGCTTCTTGTCTCCTGATCCTGCCACTGTACCCTGGTGGGCTCTCTGAAACCAAGGCATATGAACTCTTTCTTAAGTTACATCATGGTGTTTTATCATATAAATAGAAAAATAATCTACAGTGATCAAAAGTAAGGGCCCCAAAACTAGACTGGAGAGCTCGAATCTACAACAAATTATCTATCAACACTCCAAATCAGGACAGATAGCTCAACCCCTCTGGGCTAGTTTCCTCATCTAAGACCTAGGGACCATCACAACACCTACCTTTCAGACTTTCTGGGTGCATGAAATGAGTGAATGTTTGCACAACACATAGAATAATGCACAGCAAGGAATTGGAGCAATGCTACTTGCCATGAACAAGACTTAGATTAAACGTTTGCTATTGTTCTATATTAAATTTACACAACTGTAGAGGGAGGTTCTGATGCTTTGATCAGGAATCTGCATGTGAACACTGAAGGTCCTGTTCCCCAACTGGTTCTTGATCCACCAATAAAGATGCTAGTGGTTAATGACTTAGGTGGAAGAGGTGGGACTTACAGGTTCCCACAGGCAGGCTGGGAGATGCAGGAGGAAAGGAATTCTCTATGCTTTGGAGTAAGATAGAGCCACCAACCATGTGAGATCTCTGGTAGAGTGGCCATTGGCCACCTCCCTGATTGAGCTTCAGGTAGCAGGTGGGAGATTAGAAGGGCAACTAAGCAAGGGCAGATTTAGAAGTGTTGAGCAAGGAGAAGGTTACCAGGGTCAACTAAGTTGAGGGCAGATTCAGAGGTGTTGAGCAAAGAGTAAAGAGAAGGACATGCTAGCTGAAGAAGGCTCAGAAGGGCCTAGCCACTGAGCCATAAGGCAGCTAGTGTGTGTGTGTGTGTGTGTGTGTGTGTGTGTGTGTCTTTCATCTGGGGATCCAAGGGAACATGGGTGGGGACTAGAAGCATGGTCCACCCAGAACTTAAAGCAGAGTAGTAGAAACTATACACTACGCACAACTAAGAGATTATCATCTTAGTGTTATATAAAAGTAAATGAATGGTTGACAAGAAAAAATGTCCTCTCTGTGACCACATAGCCATCGAGTGGAGTGTCCAAACCACACTACAGACATAGACATCTGGCTTGACGTCCTCTGGTGTTTGTACCATCTAACAAAGCTGCTTTAAGAAGCAATTGCGTCAATCTGTCTACCACTGGACACAGAAATGTCAGAACTGATGTGCGTATCAGCAAAGAGCCAATCATCAGTGACCTTTAGTGAGCTTTGCTTATGCGGCATGGTGCTTCCCCATAGCAGGAGCAGAATCCTGGAAGAAGCACAGTGAGTCAGCAAATGAAGGCAGACCATTCAACCAATCTGTAGGGAAGAGAGCTTAAGAATGTCTGCATGTGAATTTGCCTCTGACAAGCACAGGCACCACTCTGTGTGAGGTGGAAGACTTTCTTTTTGCTATTTTGAATAAATGTCTTCTCTATAAATAAACTATAATAAACATGAAATCATGAATAGCCTCCTTATCAGCATAGTCATGTGCTCCTCCTACCTTCTTCTGCTGTGATTTCAATACCGACCATCTCTGAATTGAAGGTGTACGTGTTGAATACATCAGTTTTGAAAATGATGCCTTCCCCAGCCACACGCCTGTGCTTCAGTGCCTTGGACTACTCTCTTCAGTGGCTTCTCCTCCCTCCTTCCTGTCACTCTCTCCTGTGATCATGTCCACACCTTCAATCCACCTCTAATGTTGATTTCTGGGGTCTTCTCTGAAAGCACTCATCATCCCCCTCCATCCTACCATGTCAATCTCTGCAGCCCAGTATAATTACTGCCTTGTGAATCAGCTCTGCATCCCTGTCCTCTCCAGCTTTGTCTTCTTTTCTTGGCATGATGAAGCCCTGATTAAATACAGAGTTGCCTGCTCTGGCCCAACCTGCAGCTGAATGTGACTGGAGTAAAAAGTAAATAAGACCACACAACTGCCTGCTGGTTTTTACTTTAAATTCATGACCACAAACTTCACAGACTATTTCTCCAATGTGCCTGCTATCTCTGCGAACATGCTCCATCCCTTTCCTTACACACCAAGTCCCCTCTCTTATCTACTTAAGGCCACACTTCAGTGACTCTCTTGTCTCTCTTCTGTTGTTTCCCCTCTGTACTTGAACAAATGACTCCACTCATGAGACTCATTGTTCATTAATGGCCTCTTTATTAACACATTTCTTCTTTCCCCTACCCCATCACAATTAGTAAGCTGCCATCTTTCTTTTTCAGTTGCTTCTGTGTGTGTTTGTGTGTGTGTGTTTGTGTGTTCACATGGTTATAGTCATGAGTGTGTGGCATTTATATGTACTTATACATGTGTATACATGCATGTGGAAGCCCAAGGTTGGTGTTGGGAACATTTCTCAGTTGTTCTTCACATTGTTCTTTGAAGCAGAGTCTCTCAGTCACACCCAGAGTCCACTGATATGACTGGCTTGCTCACTTCTTTGCACTGGGCATTCTGTGTTTTTACTTTTTGAAGTTGGAATAATAGAGACACTACCAAGCCCACCTAGTATTTATCCAGGTTGTGTCAATGAGTACACACACACACACACACACACACACACACACACAGAGGAGATATATATATATATATATACACATATATACACACACACACATATTTTTTTGAGACAGGGTTTCTCTGTGTAGCCCTGGCTGTCCTGGAACTCACTTTGTAGACCAGGCTGGCCTCGAACTCAGAAATCCGTCTGCCTCTACCTCCCAAGTGCTGGGATTAAAGGCATGCGCCACCACTGCCCGGCTTAGTAAAATATATTATAGGACATGATTAAACTAGTCCAACAATGGCTGTCTAACAATGCAAGGTCCAAGAATCTAGCATTTGTTCAGTCCATAGGGCTGGATATCTCAGCTGGTTTTCAGTATACATTGGAATCCCAAAGAAGCAGACTTTAATGCCAATGAAGGAACAAACTTGTTAGTGAGAGTGAGGGCAATAAGGCCAAGAGACAAACTTCCTTCTGTGTCCTTTATATAGACTGCCAATAAAAGGTATGGTCTAGATTAAACATGGATCTTCCAACTTCAAAAGATCTGGATTAAAAGTGTGTCTTCCCAGGAGAACTGGATTAGAAGTGGGTCTTCCCGTTTCAAATGATGTAATTAATAAATTACAGATGTGCCCAGACATTTAGGTTTTAGTTAATTCCAGATATAGTCAAGTTGACACCAAGAATAAGCATCACATAGGTTCTAGGGGGATCTGAACGAGTCTTCCTGCTTGCATCGCAACAACTAATCCACGCCCCAGCCCCACCTTTTACATTAACCTTTATGGAACTCCATTGTATTACTGGTGTTGTAAAGCAAATGATACCTCAAATCCAGTATCTTAACCTAGCACTCAGCTCATGGGTCCTGTAGGTTAGGGGCTAGATGTAGTTTTTCAGATGCCTCTGGCTAAAGCTCCCTCACCAGGCTGCTTCAAGGTTTAACGGGGATTGATAGCTCTCTAGCACACAGCGGCATGACCATTGGGTGGCCCCAGGGACTTGTTGACTGCCAGATGATGCAAGAATCTCTTGCCACATGGACATTGTCATGAGGCAGCTCTCAACTTGACACTTCATATCTGTTGTTGTCTGGTTGTGGAATGTCCCCCATAGGCTCATGTCTTGACCACTTAATGTCCAGCAGGTGGCGCTGCTTGGGAAGCTTGGGGAACCTTTAGGAGACAGAGTCTTTCTGGAGGAAGTGTGACAGTTGGGGTGGCCCCTGAAGTTTTATAGCCTGGCCACACTTCTGTGCAGGAGACTATGACAAGTAGCCTCCTGCTGCAACCACCATGTTTCCCCAGCCATGGTGGACTGCATGGCCTCAAAGTGAATGCCAGAATAGATCCTTCCCTCCCTTA
This sequence comes from Tokudaia tokunoshimensis, assembly GCA_036184795.1. Classification (NCBI taxonomy): domain Eukaryota; kingdom Metazoa; phylum Chordata; class Mammalia; order Rodentia; family Muridae; genus Tokudaia; species Tokudaia tokunoshimensis. Next base: position 6,779,666 of record BTHU01000007.1, on the reverse strand, counting down.
AGTTGTTTCTGGAAGCATTTTGTCATAACAATGATAAACGCAAGTAATACAGCATCCTTCAAAACCAAGAAGCCAAGGGAGTATTTGAGATAGTCATTATAACCTGGTGTCAGATGTGGCATTCATCATTCTTGCCTCAGTCCATTTGTGAGAAACAGGTCTGAGAAGCGGGTCTGAGAAGATGGTGTGAAAAGCAGGTGTGAGAAGGAGGCGTGAGAAGAGGGTGTGATTAGAGCAGAGAGAAGTTATGTACACACTGCTGGGCTTGCCATGCCATGGCCTTACTTCTCTGTCTCCAGGGTCTCCAGCAGACCCTGCCGCAGGAGCTCAGCAGAGGCTTACAGCATCTCCTCAGGCATTTGCCACATGAGGGTTCACAGAAGCCTCTAGTGAAACAGGAAGGAGAAGCTGTCTCTTTATCTAAGTCTCTCAAACCCTCACAGTCACCTGGGGCACTGTTGAAATTGCAGCTTCTCAGGCTTCCTGAAGAACTGATGTATCCATTTCCCAGAGTGGGACCTGGGACTCCAAAGTCCTAATAAACTTGCCTGTGGAACTTCAGTTAATCAATTATGAATCATGAGTCTGCTGGAATCATCATAATCTTCCTACGACCTCAAACATGCATGATCTGGAAACTACTCCATCCACCCAAAGTTTATTGCATGAACTTGGCCATATCACCTACATATCTACCCTGCATTGGTATCTTCAAATATCTGATGAGTTTCAAATGGACTTGCTGTTGATTTTCATTGTGCATTCAATGCACACGGTGCTGTGCTGCATGGTGACATTTACATGCAAGAAGATACCATCCAATGAACGTATTCCCTACTGTGTCCTCCACCCCCTCCCTGCTCCCTCCATCCCTCATAAGTTCCTTTGTCCTTCTGGCCAGTTTCATTTCTACTTTCATATCATATGTACATACATGGTTTTATAATATTACATAAAACCTAAGAAAGGTTGAGGAAATATACCACATTTGCCTTTCTAAGACTAGTTTAATCTATATAACATGGTCATTTCCAGCTGTATACCTTTTCCTGCAAGTAATAGAACTAGATTATACATAAAATTTGAAAATCTTCCATTCTGTGTCTATACCACATTTTCTTTATCTGTTCTTCTGTTGTCGGACACCTAAGTTGTTTCTGGGACAAATATCCATGCAAACATCTCTGTAATGTGTTGACTTGAAGTCTCTTCAGGGAAATACCCAAGTTTTTTGAGAAACCTCCATGGTAGCTAGACTAGTTTATATCCCCCACTAATATTGTGTAAGGACATCCCCAGTTTGGTCAGTCCCGAGAATCATGCCAGCATAGCCTTGCCTCGGTCCACAGAGCATCTCTGTATGGCTTTGGGTGTGGCAACAGACAACATGTCACCCTGCGGCATCTCACAAGGCTGTATTCCCAGAAACCTATAGGCCCAGGAGCAGGAGATGATCACAGCAACTGAAGATACAAGAGAGCCCTGAGAATAGATGACAGGGCCACCCAGGCAACATCACATCTTCCAGGGCAGCTGGTAAATGCTGCTTCCTGTTGACTCCTGGGACAGAGCAGGGGGTTCGGCTTTTAGATGGGCAATCTCCTGTGGACCGCTCTCCCAGCTGGTGGAGCCTGGCATTCGTGAAAGGAGGGAGTCATGGGGTTGAGTCTGGGAGAAGCTTGGCTCTGACACTTTATTGTGGTAAGACCGTGGACATGTTGGCATCAAAACGCCTCAGTTGCCATCAAGAAAAATCACCATAACCATCCACATATGTCATTCATTTATAAAAATGCCTGAAAAGGCTCATTAGCTATTCAATATCTTGTAACTATGGTATCAGCTGGGATAATGTGTGTGAAATGCCCAGCAGAGCTGTTGGCACATAGGGTTTGTGGGTACGTATTCAATCACTGGGGACCATTGGGACCTACAGATATGAGTGGTCATATGATCTACAGGCAACTCTGAAGGCAGTGGCTAAGGGCAGAGTGTGTGTTCCATGGGGCCATTGTCCTGGTCTTGACCAAGGGAAGGTAGAAAAAGAGCTGAGAAACTCTAAAAAGCACGGGCAGACACGTGGCGTGCCAACATATGCACAGCACATCTGCACCATCAACACTTCATAAAAAGGACTGGGCTGGAGAGATGATCCAATCCATAAACTTCTTATAGAACACACTCTTGCTTTCTTAATACACTAACTCACATGACCACTGAATCTGATTCCCTAGAACCCATGGGAAGCATCTGGGTGTGGTGCAATCCCAGCTGTGGTGAGACAGGCAGATCTCCAGAGCTCACTGGGCAGCCAGTATAGAATACTTTAAAAGCCCTGGGTACCAGGGCAAGGCCCTGGCTCAGAGACAGCTGGACATTGACCTTTGGCCTATACATTCATGCTCATGAATGTACACACACACACACACACACACACACACACACACACGTGAAAAGAGAACACACTTTCCAATGCTCTTTTTAAAATGTCCACCATAGCACTGGATTGAAGCATAAGGCTGGCCCCTTCCACAGTGTGGTGATGGAGGTTGAAGGGAACCCAGAATTGGTGATGAGAATCCTGACCCCACACTGTGAGTTTAGCAAGGGCTCTCAGACAGCAGGCTTTCATTTCTCTCAGCCTGTTACAACCTTCTCTAAGGGTAGGCTCAGGATAGGTTCCCTGTATGAGGAGAAGTGAGGTAGAGTTCGCAAAGAGAGCTTTAGTAAGGCAACCTGGGTTTAAATTATGACCTAGCTGCTTACTGTGTGACTTGGGTAAGTTACTTAACATCTCTGATCTGCTTAACCACTAGGTGGGGATAATAGTACCAACTTATAGCTCTGATGTGATTACAAGCAAGAAAAGCTTCTGGAGCAGAGACTAGGGAGAACAAGCATTCCTCAAACCTCAGTCTCTCCTGTGCATATTTATCCCAAGAAGAGAGGACTCACATTCTGAAATTCTTGCAGGAGTCATAGTTCACAAAATGTGCAAATCGCAGAGATTCAAGAGCTTTTCTCATTACAAACCCACTACTACTGTCTTATCCTAGGTCCCTTCCCGAGCTCTCTTTCCATCACTATGACTATCTTCTAGTGCACTTTGCCTCCCATCTTTCCGGGTTCAAGTGACCTGGAATTGTGCTTGTTTGTTTGGGTTTTCCATTTTAGTCCCATCCTCCAGCTTACGTCGTGAGAGTCTGCCAATGGCTCGACTTGTCTTTCACTGTCAAGACCAAATTCCTTTACATGATGTGGCTCATGACCGGCTCCTACTTAACCATCTCGGGCTTCTCTCCTGGCCCCTCCCCCTGGCCCGCCCCCTTGACTCCTCCCCTCCTGGCCCCTCCCCTGGCCCGCCCCCTTGACTCCTCCCCTCCTGGCCCCTCCCATGGCCCGCCCCCTTGACTCCTCCCCTCCTGGTCCCTCCCTTGACCCGCCCCTTTGGCTCCTCCCCTCCTGGCCCCTCCCCTGGCCCGCCCCTTTGACTCCTCCCCTCTTGGCCCCTCCCCTGGCCCGCCCCTTGACTCCTCCTCTCCTGGCCCGCCCCCTTGGCTCCTCCCCTTCTGGACCGCCCTTGCCTCCCTGTCTCTGCAGATGCTCTTCTCTGCCTCAAATGCCCTTGTCTCTCTGGCAGGGAGTCTCAAGCTCCCAGAGTTGCTTGATGCTGCCAGACTGATACTTACTTATCACTTTCTCTACACTTCCTTTGAATTTAAAAACAAATATTTTCATTGATTTTGTGATCATTTCATCTCCCAAAGGCTGTGAGTTTCTTAAAGACAGATAAAATAGTTTCATTGTTCATCCTTGGTGCCAAACTCAGTATCTAGGAACTCTTAGTATACGCTCAGTAAATATTTGCCGGGTGAGTGAATGAATAAATAATTAGAATGAAGAGCTAATTGTTTAATCAGTTAACTGCTCACATTTTAGGAACTGAAAATAGCTGAGCCTAGAATCCAGGGTATTTATCCTCGTTGAACATCAAAGGGAGAAGAGGCCCTTGACCCTGAGAAGGCTCGATGCCCCAGTGTAGGGGAATGTCAGGACAGGGAAGCGGGAGTGTGTGGGTTGGTGAGCAGGGGGAGGGGGGAGGGGATAGGGGGTTTTCGGAGGGGAAACCAGGAAAGGGATAACATTTGAAATGTAAATAAAGAAAATACCTAATAAAAAATTGGAAGAACAAACAAACAAAAAAACCTGTTTTCAATCATAAAAGTCTGCCTAGGTTAGTAAAACAGAGCCATAAGCCTGCATTGGTCAGCTTTCTGTCACTGTAATGAGCTAACTGAGACAGGTTCCTTATGAAGTAAAGGGGTTGGTTTAGCTCACAGTCCTGGAAGGTCCAGCCTGGAATTTTATAGCCCCATAGATTTACCTCTGGTAAGGGTGTATATCGCACTGCTGTCTGTCTCTCTGCCGGGGGTGTCTACATGCTGCCTGCAGGACAGTCTGGGAAAGGCAGAGCTAAGGCCTGTTTCCCAGCTGTGATGCCGGAAGGAAGGGGAAAGCAGCGTCTGGGGCAGCAGGGTCTGGGACGAAGGCGTGGTTCCGGTTTCCTCTCTGGGTATCCAGGTGCCACCAGTGTACCGCCTGGAGAGGATGCCAGGAACAGGGGTTCATGGTAAACACATCAGGCAGAAGGAGGAAAGTGGGACCTGAGACCAGCGGGGTCCAGTCTGATTGGAAGCGAGTGCCAAGAGAAAAGCCTTCTTTGGGAGTCTTAGGTTGAGCTCTTTTAGGCGAAGACCTTCCCCGTGGCAATCTTTAAGGAAGCAGCTCTCTGAGATGCACAGCCCACTTGCCCTACAGGGATAGATGATGGAAAGTTATAAAATCTTCTTCAAGGGCATGCCTAGCCTACTTGCCTACTCGGTTGCTTTTCTGTTGGGCAGTGGGGCTGGGGTGGAGAAAGCGCTGTAATTGAACTCAGCCTTATGCATGCGAAACACTCGCTGTAGCGCTGAGCTGTGCCTCAAGCCAAGGACTTAGGAGAAAATCATATTGATTTTTGTTTCCTCTTCCTGGCAAGAGGTCTATAGCACCTCCTAGTATTACTGTCCTAGGGATCTAGCTTTTATATGCGGAGCATTGGGGGGGACACTCAACACCCTGACCCTAAACGTTAAAGTTTGAGGAATGAACCCAGAAGGTCTCAGGACAAAGTCACTGTCCTCCCTTCCGCCCTCGTTGGCACAACACCCGTCCTGTCCTGCTGTTTTCCTCACAGCTCTTCATCCTTCCACAGGCTCTATGGGCCTTCCAAGCAACCACAGTGAAGTCCCTCAGAAGGGCTCTGAGGCTAGGCCTTGTGTCTTGTCCATCACACCAATTGTTTGAAACAAGGAAGTGGGGTATCACATTTGGCCAGCCCTGAATCACATCTCCACGCCCGTGGCCAGAGGACAAAAATGGCAGTGTTACTAGCAATCCAGAGACACTGGGTGAGATGAGGAGGCATGAAGACAGTGGAAGGAAAGGCCCCATGCAGGGAGGACTTGTGCCTATCTTTCTTCACTCAATGCTCTCTCCAACCACGGAGCTCCTCCAGCCAATGATGGGAGGCAGGGGGGGGGGAGGAGAAAGAGGGAGGGAGAGACTGAGAGGGAGGGAAGGAGAGAGAACACAGTATTGTTTCCATGGGTGCCGTGGTGGTTTGAATATGCTTGACCCAGGGATTGGCAATATTGGGAGGTGTTGCCCTGTTGGAGGAAGTGTGTCACTAGGGATGAACTTGGGGGTCTCAGATGCTCAAGCCAGGCCCAGTGCCACTCTCTCCTCCTGCTGCCTGCAGATCAGGATGGAGAACTCTCAGCTACCTCTCCAGTACCATGTCTGCCTGCACGCTGCCATGTTTCCTTCCCTGATAATAATGGACTAAACGTCCGGTCTGTAAGCCAACCCCAATTAAATGTTTTCTTATAAGAATTGCCTGTGGTCATGTCTCTTCACAGTAATAAAACTCTAAGACAGATCCCTATCCCGCAATGTGACAGTTTTGAAAGGGAGAGCCTTTGGTAGGGAATCATGAACAGAATTAGTGCTCTTATATAAAAGAGCTTTCCACTTTCCATTACATGAAGTCTGAATGAGGAGAAGCTGACTTTCACCAGACTCTGAACCTACTGGTGCATTCTTTGGTCTGTTCACCCTTCAGGGTGGTAAGAAATACATTCTTTACCAGCTACTCAGTCTATGGTCATTTTTTTTTATAGTGCGCGCGCGCACGCACACATACACACACACGCACACATGGTCCTTTCTCTCCCTAGTATTATGGAATACTCTAGAAAGTCACTTAGTACATTAACCCAAATCTGAGCTGCCACTTGTAGGAATGGCGTTTTTGTGCACAAAGTAAAGGTTATCCTTGTGTTATTCAAATGCTGATTTCTCTGCCCACTTATCTTGTTTCAATCCGGACATGGCAGGCATCGTAATGCTTAGGTCAAGAATCTCCTGTGTAAACAATTCTTACCACGTATTCTCTGTCCTGTCGATAAATGCTGATCACCCAATGGCTGGGCAGAAGAGAGAACAGGGCGGGACATCTGCCAGGCAGGGGAGGAGAGAGAGGAGAACCGAGAGCAGGAGCCACAGGAAAGGGGCTGAGAGACAGATTGACCACAGGGAGGAAGAAATAATTCTTAAAGGAGTTCAACTGGACAATGGAAGCCCTGATTGCAAGTATTAGTTGGGAGCATGGTGGGGGGAGGGGCGGGCAGCCAGATTAGCTTAGGGTTTTAATAAAAATCAATTGACTGCCCAGATACTGAGGTGAAGCCATAAAATAAATCTTGGTTTCTCTGTGTGGTTACTGGGAACTAGTTGGAAAAAGAAACGCAACTGCTGGATTAATTTACAATTTAGATTTAGATGAAATATTTTACAGCTACTACTACACTTAAGTTGTAGAGCTATAAAGACACTGTCAAACTGTACAGATCACCAAAAGGTCCTCTTTTCTCCTCCTCAGCCAGGCGTGTTCAGGACCCAAATATACAGTATTTTGCTGTGGTCTTTCCTTGCTTCGTGGTACCCCAAGGGTTCCAACTCATCTCTGAGAACAGCCCAGGCTTTGCCTATAGACTCTGTAATTCCACAAGGATCCAGAGAGGGAGCTAGTGTTCCGTTTTTGCAAGCACCGCACTGAGTGATTTTCAGGGATTGTGGGGTGGGATAGTGGGTGGGGTGTGTGGGTGGAGTCTCACTCGCCCTCAGTGTGCTAGGAAGGAGTTCTTAAACTAGGGACCATAAACTCCTGAAGAGGACAGTGTCTCCATGTCCCTTGGTTGGGTTATAGTTAGTTGCCTTCTCAACTGTTTTGGCTTTGGTATTACATAGTGCCAGGTGATGATGTTGGTAGCCTAGCATGAATGAGAATTGTACATACCCTCAAGTCCTAGGAGACTGAATCCTTTGACCCTGTACAACTTACAAGAAGAAATAAAAAAATTTAATTTCATTTAAATTCTAAAAGAAATGAAAATTATTAAATTTAGTGAGTCTCAATTCCGGAGACATTTTTACAGTACGATTTGTGGTGGGACAGGCAGGATCTGTACAGAACTCTCTCTCTCTGCACATCGAAGACGCCTATCTTAAGAGAAGAGCACGTCTCCCTCCGAGCTGTAAGCTGAGCCAGCCACTGCTTGCACAGAGCCCCATTTCAGCTCGCAGGAACCGCAGGACACAGCACTGCTACATTCACTGGGGTATTTGCCATCTGGTTTTTGTTTTTGTTTTTTTTTGACAATGTATAAGGGATCCTGCCACGTCCAAGGGACATTTTTGTCCCTGATAGTTTTGTTGCTGACAACCAAGTTTTGTTTTCAAGCAGAAACTGGAATTATATAAAATTTGCATCTGAAGTTATGATCCTGGAACTTCACATACTAAACACATTTCCTAATGATGTTATGGGTGGTGTCAATGAATGTCATCTGGGGCTAAAATGAAAAAAATTTGGAAGATACAGCCAAGTGAAGCAATAGTTCCAAAGGACAGATCAATATATGATGTTACAATGGCTAAAAGATTCATTCTGCACGGAGGGAATCCAAAGAATTTTAATGTAACAAAGAATAAAGGCACAAGACACATTCGGATTCGTAGATATGCTTATATTTTTGCTACCATGATCGCCAAGTTTTGGTGCAATGTCGAAGAATTTCCATAGCCTGGAAACACACACACACGCATACACACACACACACACACACACACACACACATACACGCATACACACACACGCATACACACACACACGCATACACACACACACACGCATACACACACACACACGCATACACACACACACACGCATACACACACACACGCATACACACACACACACACACACGCATACACACACACACACACGCATACACACACACGCATACACACACACACACACACACGCATACACACACACACACACACACACACACACAAGAATCCTCCTTTTTAGTGTGAGTCAGATCTTTCTATCTTTACTCAAAGAAACACAAAGCAAAAGCTTAAAAGCAGAGACTTGTATTAGAATACAGCGGCACTGGCGATATGGGACTATTAGCCACTGTGAAGCAAAACAGTGACGCTCATTTTTTTTTTAAATTTTTGAAAATGGATTTTTCATAAAATGTTAGGTCAACAGAAAATGAGTTTATTTCTGTTTCTTTTAAATACATTAGAAAGGAGATATTTTAGCAGTCTAAGTTTAATTTCTGTTTTCAACATTTAGTGTATGCGCATGCTTATATATGCACCACAGCATGTGTAGGGAGATAAGGAGGTCAGAGGACAACTTGTGTTCTCAGTTTTAGGTGTAGCCATGACTTGTGAAAGATGGCGAGGGTCGTGAAGCCAGCACAGCCATTGGACGCAGCCGTCGGACGCAGCGCAGCCCAGCAACACTGAGCCTGATGCTGTTCTCACCGCTGGGCTGTCTTTCTCCTTGGGTTTCTGATCTCTACATGTTGTATTTGTGGGGAACTTCTTCACCTTAGAGTAAGGTCGTTCGTTCGTACTCCTCCTCCTCGGGAGTCTTCGTCACCATGGAGATTGTGAAAAGTACAGAAAAGTTGGATAACCCCAGAGTTCTCTTGGCACTCCTGCCTCTAAGCAAGCTCAGAAACAATAGATTTGGCAAAAGTCAGATGATGGGCTTCCTCCTTTATGTGATCTACAGGACATTGCCCCCAGACAATAAAAGTAACAAAATTAGTTTGCCTAAAACAACCTTTGATTATATACATATATATGTATATATATGATATAAAATTAATATAAAAGAAATTAAGAATTTACCGATCATAAGGAGACTGACTCACATAAAGCTACAGTGATGTCTTTTAGCTAAAAAAAACAAAGAGAAAACAACGAGAGAACAAACAACCCTGCACCTGGGAGAGAGCTCTCAAGCTTCTAAGCCAAGCTAACTCACAAGTTGTACCTCCACCACGGTACCTTGTTCAAGGATTGGGAACTCGCCTAGACCGACTCAGACATTTTCCTATTTGCTTAATGTTTCATTCTCCTGAAGACTAGATGTCCTATGTCATAAATGCTCACATAGTCTAAAATAAATTGAGATTGATAATACCTGTGCACTTGGAGCACCACCCGGGGAAATCATAAGTTTGACTTTTTTTTTTTGTGGAATCTCTATAAACATCCTGGTTGCAGGTCAGGCAGAGATGCACGGTTCACCCAGCCATGGCCTCTGACTCAATGATCCCTCCCTCCCCTCCAGTTGCTCCCTACCTCTTCTGCTGGGACCTGTCTGACTGCTAAGGTTGGCCCCCAGCAAGTGTTCTTGGGTCATGTGAAATCTTGGGATAGACCTTGGGGAGTCAACTTGGCAGCAAGTTTCTATGCCTGGTAAGCCATCTTCTTGGACCCTCTAATTTTAATTTCAAATACTGTGGATCTATATATCAAAAATCTTTTTGAACCTATCCATAACTTTGAAGAATAAAAGCTGGCCTTGTGACAAAAAAAATAAATGGCTGTCATGTTAAGACAAGGAAGCCCCCAGCTCTGTGCTGTAGGGGGAAGGAAATTTTCCCTTCCCAATACAGCAAGCAGAACACTACAACCCCCTCCCTGGTTTTTTTTTTGAAGATTTATTTATTTATTATATGTGAGTACACTGTAGCTGTCTTTGGACACACCAGAAGAGGCTGTCAGATCTCATTATGGATGGTTGTGAGCCGCCATTGTGGTTGCTGGGATTTGAACTCAGGACCTCCAGAAGAGCAGTCAGTGTTCTTAACCGCTGAGCCATCTCTCCAGCCCACTCCCTATTTTAAAGTACAGATGTTTAAGAAGTCCTGGGTGGGTATCTGACTCTAGTTCTCTTTAGATGTTTGGGTCTCAGTAATTTTGATTCATAGCCTTAGCTTCCCATTCAAGGAGCTCGGAAGCTTCTTGTTAAATACTATCTAGTAGTTTGGTTAACGTATTTTCTCTTTGACCTTTGTGAGAGGGTAATTTTATCTCATAGTCCAGATAAAGCCTTACTATAAAATACATACTACCATATTGATATGACAGTGAGCAGAAGCTGAGAAATGGCATAGAATTTTGAAAAGAAGAAAGGCTTTTTTACTACAGTCATGGTTTTCCTATTTACAGAGTAACTGGGCAAATTACCTAATCTTTAAGATCACATTTTCTGTAGAATTTGGATAAAACTACATGCCTACCTGTTAATTATTTTTTAAAATCGTGTTGTAACTAATAGCCAATGGAATGGTCTGTCCTTGTTCTCCTCGATATCCCTGTTAGTGGTGGAGAAAGTTAGAATCCTCTGAGACAGACAGCCCAAGTTGCTTTTGGCATCCTTGATGAGTCCTTGGTCAACTCTACTTTCTTTCTACGAATAGACAGAGTGTTCTCTCTGAGTGGCCAAGAACAACAGAGCCACTGGAGAAGATGATTGTCTAGCATCCTCTTCTTCATTCCATACTGTCAAGAGGAAATGCTTCCACCACGCCCAAAGGCTCCAAGGCACACATTGTCCTTTGACCTTTCCCTCATCTAGTCCTTGAAACGGACCAGGGTGGATCTCTCTCCCAAACCCACCATGGGAATCACGTTTCACTAACAGTGGAAAAATAAACAGCTGGCTAAATTTTATAAAGTAAGGATTCACCAAATAAAAAGCAGTGGGGATCTGCAGGGACTTTACTTGTGAGTATTCTAACTCTTTTTTAAGAGCAGGGATCCAGGAGGGGATTTTTATGGAATGATGTGCGAAAATGGCGTGCTTCCTCATGCTGCTAAAATGGAAGCCTTGGGTCCTTTTCATAGCTGAGGGGGGCAGGTTAATGAGGTGGGGGGCATGTGGCTGGATGCCTCTCAGCAGCTGGCTCAATTACCTCCTGCTCATGCTGTGCTCTGGGGCTTGGAACACGCGTCTGGTGGAATTTTAACCTTGGTGGAGGACTTTGTTCTTCCACGTGGCTGCCTGCTTTTAGCCTTCCTATTTCCGGTACTTCTCATGCAGGGGTTTGCCGGCACGGTGGGTAGGAGGACATCATCCCATGCGTTATCTTGTAAAAACAAGGGAAATGAAATGAGACAGGGAAGACGATAAGACACGAGGAGCTCTGGGGATAATAAGAATGATTTGGGGGGGTGAACATCAATAATGAAGTGCTTTGGCGGGAGGAATATCAATAATGACACGCATTGGTGGGAGGCAGGCTTGATTACAAATTACTTGACTGGAAGAAAATCACTCAAGTAAAATGTGTATTTATTTACTATAAGGCAGAAGGACCTCATGGGTCCCAAAGGTTTAAAGAACCCCAGAGAAGTAAAAAGGCATTAAATTCAGTTTTCTTGTTTTAAATTCTTGAATGCCATGTGTACTGTATCATCTTAAACAAACCACTTGCTCCTCCAGGTCACCATTTTTCTTCCCCATGAAGAATAGAAAATAAAAGAATGTAGACTTTTGGGTTATGTTATTTAAATGAATGGTTATATGTAGATTAGACAAGTGCTTAACATATTCAAGCCTTTAATAGATGGTAATCATATGGTATTTGTGTAATAGCTACCTAATTTCAGACCAGCTCTCCCGCCAAGGACAACGAGAAAAGCTGGATGAACTAATACTTCAGAGAGCTACTGAGGCTGTAAAGATGTAAGAGCCCAAGATCTCAGAAAGAAGAGAAGCAAGGACTGAGGAGCCTGACTGGCCTTTACCCCCAAGCACGCCTTGGTGGACAAGCATCGTCTGGGATCCCAGAGAACTGAACCGCAAGGATGATCTGGTAAAAACCTGACGATTACTTCCAGTAGACAAACAAGGCTGCAGGGATCAGAAAGAGGAGAAAGGACCTGCCACTGGGAAGGAGCCATGGTGTTTACTCCTGGATGTTGAACTGTTCTGAGTTGAGTCCTGAGACCCTGTGTCAAAAATAAAGTTCAGAAATATGGCTTAGATCGGAGTCCAATTATATTCATAAAGACTGAAGTCTGGGGTTCCCCTAAACTGATAAAAGACATTGCACCACTGGTTTAAGCTTGGTGGAAAATAAATGGAAGATTATATATATATATATATATATATATATATATAACCTTTATTGACATATAGTCACAGTTCGCAATGGTGAGGGTTTTTGTTTGGTTAGTTGGTTTTAGTTTTTCGACACAGGGTTTCTCTATATAGCCCTGGCTGTCTTCAAACTCGTTCTATAGACCAGGTTGGCCTTCAACTCCCTCTTCTCCCTCTCCCCACTATTCACAATTATTTTTCCAGACAAACTTCTAGTTTCATGTCCCATATACACACATTTTTGTATATCTGTATAAATAGAACATATGAAACAGTTAAAATATGGTTACTATCTTTGTGTCTGATGTAACTCTCTTAATATGATGAGATCCAGTAAAAGGATAGAGGTTTAAGCTTTTCACTGTACCTAACACTGTAACATAAGGATACTTGCAGACTTGCAGGTCCCTTGATCTCACTGACCAGCCAGCTCTGGGTTCAATGAGAGACCCTGTCCCCCAAATATAGAGGAAACAGAAGAAGGAGTCACTCAGTATCAATCTCTGACTTTCACAGGCACACGCGCACACACATACACCTACACCAAACACACAGAAGCTGGCATAGTTATTATTAACATCAGATAGTGCAGACTTTAAGGGAAGAAGTTATAGCAATAAAAGGAAGTAGTTCAGAATGGTAAAAGGTCGATGCACAATAAATTATAAATAGGTGCGTTTGTATGAACTGTTAACAAACATCTCAAAATGTAGAAAGCAGGGAAAGAATTAAAAAGAACAGACAACTCCATATGCATGGATGGGGACTTTAACTTTCTCAGTCACAGATAGAACAAGGATAGGAAAGTCAGCATGATTATAAAGTGGCCTAGTTGATATATATAGAACATGAAACCCGACAACTACAGTGAAAACCCTTCCTGCGTACAGTCTCAACAAGTTTCAAAGGGTGAACATAAAGAACTGTGCTCTCTACCACAGAGGAATTCAGCCAGAAATACATAACAATGTCCAAGTAGGACATCTCTAAGTATTTGGAAATTAAACAATCGACTTCCAAATAATCAAAGACAAATCTGAATATTTTCAGAATGGAAAAGTTTTATGAAAACCGACATACCTAACTTGGTGGAGAAAGGGACTTAAAGGGAGAGCGGGGAGCTTGAAATGTTTATATTGAGGAGATAAATTCCAAACTCAATTATGGTATTATCTTCCATGGTTTGAACATTTCCTTCAAAACTCATGTTGTAATTCAGTTGCCAGAATGCTACTAGGAGGTAGGGGTTGGTTAGATCACAAGAGTTCATGAATGGGTTAATGTCACCATCACAGGAGCTACATATGAAGAGAGTAGGTTGTTGTAAAGGTAAGTTTGGGGCCAGGGTGATGGTTCAGGGGTTAAAACTCGTACTGCTCTTGGGAAGCACATTTTGGGAGTCTCACAACCTTCTATAATTCCAATTCCAGGCAAACTGTGGTCCCCTTCTGGCCTCCGCAGGCACTGCACACACATACACAACTCAGACTCTTACACAAAACAGTAACATTTCTAAATAAGGGGAAGTTAGTATCCTCATCTTCCTTTTCTTTTGGCCTCCTCCCTCTCTCATGTGTTTGTAAGCATCCATCCATCACAATACAAAGAAGCAGAAAGGCTCTCACCAGATGCTAGCTCCCTGGCATTGGCTTCCCAGCTTTAGAACTGAGATGTAAATTCCTTTTCTGCAGTAGCCCACCAAGGCACATAGTCTGTTACAACTGAAAAAATCAGATGAATACAGTATTAAGCAGGAAATATTCAACCAGTTATGCTCATAGAAAACAAAAAGGAGAAAGCACCAGTATATGAACAGAACTAAAAAACTAGTGTACAATATAGAAAGTCCACCGATTAAAGATGATCTTTCTGCAAAGACATGTAAACACATTTAAAAGAAAGAGTAAAAGAAAAATGTTACAGTTTTCATTTAAAAAAGGGAGAAGTTATTATAGATTCTATAGCGTTAATATAATCAAAGAAAGTTATATGCAAGTTAGTAGTATTTAAAGAAAATGGACAGATCCCTTGGAAAGCAAACTTAACAGAGTTGACACATGAGAAAATGGAGAACACGAGTCTAAGATGTGCAATGAATAGTTTAAAATCTTCCCACACAGCCCAGTTTCCGCAGCATCTAGTCAAAGCCGAATGTGTCTATATGAGATCCTATAATCTCACTTCCATGGATTCATAATCAACACAAATGAGTTTAAATAAACATGAAAAAGCAGGGTGCAAAAAGTCGTAACATCATTATTTTTAGAAGTGTCAATAAAAAATAACCCAAATATCTATCAGAGACCACAAGAAATAAGCAAAAATATGTGTGATGGCTAACTTGCCTGGATCCAGAATCAACCAACATACAAAGTTGAGGGTCACACTTGTAAGGGTTTTTCTTGGTCAAATTGTTTGAAGCAGGAAGACCCAACCTAAATGTGGGCAACCCAGATAATAGGACAGGGGAGCAGAGTGTGCATTTGGCTGACTTACACTTACTCTGCTGGGAAGCTCATTGATTCTGTAGCCATTGCATCCCTTTGCCAATACTAGAATGAGCTTCTCGAGCTTCCCATATAGACAGAAGATCAGCAGCTCTCTAGGAATCTCACAGCCTTCTGTGCCAGACTGGGACTCCTGAGACATCCAGTCTGTGGCCCAAGCAACTACCAGATTCTCTTGCTCTCCAGTGTGAGACAGACATTGTTGGACAACTTAGACTGTATCTTGTAAGCCAGTTTAATAAGTCTCTCATACACACACATACCTGCATAAATGCATATATATACATATATATATATATATACACAAATGCAGTCATTCAGCAATTCTATTTCTTATTCATTAGAATACTATATACTGGTGAAATGTATCTTTTCTACATGTAACATGGGTAAGTGTCATAAATGCAGTATTTTGGGAAAGATGTCATGTTCAAGAGGATGTGTTTGCTATGATTTTAAGTGTATAAAGTTCAACAAAGAAAGAAAAAAGACTATTGGTTTCCTTTGAGAAGTGTTACTGAAAGGGGACTGAGTAGATGCTTACATTCTGTGTCACATTGCAATAAATTAGCACATGGATGTGTGTACTAGCGTTTGTGTACTTCTGTGTATATGTGCTACCCATCCGAGATAATTTTGTATATCCACAGTATGTATCAGTAAGAGTTTTATTTGCAATCTGGGAGGATAGCTCCGTGGGTAAGAACACCTGCTGTTTAAGCATGGGGATTGGAGTTTGGATCCAGAATCCATGTGATAAGAGCTTGATCATGTGTGTCTGCAGCTCTGGTACTTCGAGGGGTGGACACAGGGGGGGGTCGCTGGAACTTGCTGGATGCCAGCTGCACTTCAGACTCAGTGGGAGACCTCAACTTGTGGGAATAAGGTGGAGAGTGGTAGACCAGAAAACCCAATATGCTACCCTGGCTCTCGTGCACACGCACACATATGCATACCAATGCAGGTATGTGCACATGTTATGTTCATACACATGCACACATAACACACACACACACACACACATACACACATGCATGCGCACACACACACACACACATGCACGCACACACGCACACACACACATGCACGCATGCACGCACACGCACACGCACACACGCACGCACATGCACACGCGCACACACACACACACACACACACACACACACACACACACACACGTTTTTATTTTTAAAGCTAATGTCCTTATCACACAAGGCACTGATGAAGAAAAGATTCAGGGGCCCAGGCAGCCTAGGTCGACTCACACTGCACATGCACTTCCTTAATCAGACTTAGCAGTGGTGGGACCTGGAACAAGGGCACAGAGACCCAAGCACCATTTATGCAAACTCTTAAGTGTGATAAATCAGGCTCAGAAACTGTAAACTAAAAATATGATGTATTCACCTACTCTGACAACTATGATTCTACGATTATAAAAGTGTAATGCCCTGGAAAGCCAGTTTTAAATTTAGAATTCTCCATTTCATAGCAGGAAAATGACCACCTGGAGAGAGGCAGTTTCAGTCTCCAGCACACAGCTCCTGGCTTTTCCCACTCCACCTCTCTGTAGGGGACCTTACACTCTGTAGGGGACAATCACGTGGATTTAACAGCCCATAAGAGCAAGTTTCTACATGTCCCCAGAACACAACTGTTCTGTGGCCACTCATTGGGCCAGGGATTGGTCAAGTAACAGTGTAGCCTTTGTCCACACTGAACAAATTCTGGGAACATTTGGATAGGGAATGTTGAGTCACAAATAGGAAGAGTCTGGGGTGGAAAAGGGGGTGCAGACACTGGAAAGATATGACCCCTTTGTGAGTAGAGGGAACAGGCAGAGGAGGAGAAGATCATATCCTCTAAGAGAATAGGCAAAGGACAGAGATTTTCATAAATTTTAAAAGAAAGACTGATTTATTTGTTAAGTCAATTATGGGACTAGAGAGATGGATCAGAGGGTAAAGTTCTTACTGTGCAAACATGAGGACCTGGGGTCTGATTCCCAGCACCCATGTAAAGACAAGGTGCAGAGGTGTGTCTATAATCACAGTACAGGAGGCACAGAGACAGGTGGATTCCAGGGGCTCACAGACTAGCCAGGCTAGCCAAAACAGTGAGTTCTGGGTTCAGAGAAAGACTTGGTCTCAAAAAAAGGATTGGAGGTTATGCATGGTAGCTCATGCCTTTAATCCCAGCATTTGGGAGGTAGGGCCAGATCTCTGAATTAGAGGCCAGTCTGACTGCCTGCTCTACATAGTGAGTTCCAGGCCAGCCAAGGCTTGTAGTGAGACCCTGTCCTAAAATAACAAAACCAAAACCAAAAAAGATGGAGAATGATAGAAAAAAAACACCTCACTTGAACCTCTGACCTCTACATGTGTATGCATAGGCAAGTGAACTGGCCCGTGTGTATGCATGCAGACATATACACACTCATACACACAAAGGCACACACACAGGAACACACATGCACAAAGATGCACACACATGCACATGCATGCACACACATGGCGCTAACTTGTACTTGCAGACATTAGAAATGCAGAAACAGGGAAATGGAGGCAGAGGCAGAGAGCCTTTTAAGTCAAATGGGAAAATCTACTCAATGAACATAAGTCCTGTGTACGTGTGAGGTGGGAGAGATGAGTCTGTCAGGCTGTGGAAAGCACATGGGTGGGATTTAGACTTGTTTTGCCCATAACTTTATCCCAGAGCCTAGTCCCTAGTAGGTCTCAGTAAATAACCTGAATAACAAAAGACTCCAGGGTTCCCTGAGATGTTACCAGATGCTATGGGCTCTTACTGCATGAATATCTTGCTTGAATGATGTTTAAAGGCACAACACATGTGTTTTGGAAAAGAGCAATAAAAGAAGCGAAGTCTGGCCACCCCAGAACTCCTCTATCACAGAGTAGAGGGCTCAGGATGATAGAGGTAAAAGCTGCAGAGGACCGCCCCCCATGCCAAGGTATTGGGGGTCCAAGGCACCCCCAGAAATGAATGCAATGTGTAAGTGTGGATAACAATTAGTTTTTCTGGGGAGGGTTTTTGTTATTTCACAATCATTTTAAAGGTGTCCATGACTCCCAGCCTATCAGAAGCAGAGCTCTGGGTGTACCCCTGTCTCTGATGCACAGACTTGGATGTAACTCAAGATCACTCTGCTTAAGCCCACTCCTTCCTGAAGCCCTTTTCCCTGCTCGGTGGCAGAACTCACGTCCTCTGGCAGAGTGGGAATTTGCTAACCACTCTTGGGTAAAGAAAGGCTGACAAACAGCCACACATTATTACAGTCATCTGAACTTCCCGTGGGGAAGGTGATTCTAGCACCCAGCCAGAAATGAAAATCACTGGGCCCCAGTGTTTCACTAGGGAGTATGTCGGAGATGGCAGCGGGGGCTCAGTAAGCTGCTAGTTCTGAAATTCTGAATTCTAGTATTCAAGGAAACCAATCTAAGCAGAAAACGCAGGTCCACTGCCCTGATAGACGGGTTCTGTTACCCCATTACCGCCGATGTAAATTAGGGCTTTCCTAATAAGCAACCGGACCACCATACTACAACTGGTCTGGGAACCCAAGTAGGTCTCTTAAATTTTCCATCCCCTCAAAGATAAGCATAGATTACACAACACAAGTCATTAGTTTGGCCTGGCAGGCACGTGTAATTATAGAGGGACGGGAGGACAGCAGGGCCGGAGGAACATGACTGCCACATTTCTGCATGCATGGCTACATGTTATCTTACTTTATCAACAGTGCAGAAGAGGAATGGAGGAGAAAGATGCCCTGACTTAGATCCGAGACTCACTGTGGGTGACCGGGGCAGGCTGGGAAAATCCCGGTCTTCTGCAGAAAGATACAGCAGTCATGATCATGGAAGCCTCTCTCATCTATGTACTGTGGCACAATCAGTATCAAGTTCATCATATCAGCAATTACGTTCCCATTAGGGGAGAGATGGGGGAAGGGAGGTCCTTATAAAGGAAGTAGGTGGTATGAGATAAGCATATGGCTCAACAGCACAGAGACATTCCCAGCGTGTGAGGAGACTTCAGGCCTGGTTTCCTGGGGTTGGAGTGGGAAGCACAACTAATCTTTGTGGGGCAGCATCCTGGGCAGGAGAGGAACTGTGTCCTACAGGGCATGCGTGTAGCTGAAGCCTGGAGGAAGAATGGAAGTTTCCAGATGGACAGGGAGAGGAAAATGAATTTTCACATGTATTACATAGAAAAAATTATATGGCAAGTAATGGAGGACTTGAAGGACCATGAGGGTCAAATGAGGAGCATGTAAATGTAGAGGTCATTGGCATCATAAGAAGGAGGCGTGGCAATTATTCAATGGATATTGCTTAGGGTCAATAAATTATTTAGCTGATTTTGAAATAGCAAATTTAGGGGTTGGGGTATATGATTATTTATTAAGACAAGGTATTGATTATATTCTTCAGTGGCCTCAAATCTGCAACTCTCTGGACTTAGCCTCCCAAACAGCATTCTCAGTCTGTGGATCGATGCTCCTATGGGGATGGAAGGACCCTGTCACAGGGGTTGCATATCCGACTATCCTGCAATTGAGATATTTATATTACAATTTGTAACAGCAACAGTGAAAGTAATTTTTTATGGTTGGGGGTCAGTACAACATGAGGGAGTAACTGTACTACAGGGTCTCAGCATTAGAAGGTTGAGAACCACTGCTCTACAGTACCTAAGGTTAGACTTGGCTAGATGGCTCATTCTAAAGATGTAGTTAGATGATTTAACTGCTGCTGCTACATCCCATCTAAAGGGAAGGAGCGAGGGAGACCAAAGTCTTAAAATAAAATTAACTTTACCTAAAAAAATGAAATAAGATAAAAACATCCATAACTCTGCAGCTAACCCTGACAAATAGCTTCATTCACCGTGCCTTATTCTTAAGCCATGATGGAAAAACAAATTAAAGAAGAGAGCCTCTGTTGAACATTCCACAGTAGCCCTGAGGATACTGCTGTCGAAGGCTTCACAACCGCGAGTCAGGACAAGGCATAGATTCGCTAATGTGTGTGCCCTCACCGAACAAGATGCCTGGGCTTTTGTCCTGAAGTTGATAGCAGAACTGTGCGAATCTTCAGTGCTGGGGACGACTTATTTTTCAGGGTAGCAAGCTCAGTATGATATGATAAAGCATGAAAAACAGGGTCAGACCTGTTGTATTCCCTTCCCACATAATCTGGTGATCTCAGCAAGAGGAGATTTTTACAATATTTACATTCTAAACATGGAATGCTTAAGACAGAACAAACACGTTAATAAAAGGTGACAACTCTCGCCTTTCAAAGTATCTAAACATATTCTCCCCAACTTGTCTACATTAGGATGATTAACATGAGTCATTAAAAGTACTTTACGTGCTGCCATTGGGTATTCTTCTGGAAGGAACAGTTCAAGTTTAAAAAGCCCTCCCTCAAAGTGGGGTCAGGGATGAACCACAAGAAATAACAGGTGTCATTCGCTCTCATCCAGTTTTTACCATCAGGACCCGTTTCTGGCGCAAACACCAGGCTTCCTTACCACCCCCGCAGGGCAGCCCAGTGTCTTCTCAGATCCCCTATTTTGTCTCTGACTCTGCTTGGAGTCAATCTAGGCCTGCCGCTCCCCCAAGGAAAACTCAGAATAATTATACGTTGTTAAGTTGGCCCGGGAACATTGCTCGGAACTCATAAGCATGTTGCGCAGGTTGCAGGGAAACGTCCTTAGGATAAGCTGATAGCTGACACGGACAAAGATTCTTAGGAAGGTCCGATGTGAAGCGTAGGGTCCGAGAGTCCAGCCGGCTTGGTTTTAGTCGCGGCTTAAGCACAGCTAGTCGTCAGCTGGCACAGAGTTTGCTATCCATGGTAATAATGGAGAAATAATATCTGTTTCATCGAATTGGTGTAAGGTTCTCATAGAAAAATGTTTGTGAGTAGGTGCTGGAGAGATCACTAGCAGTTAAGAGCACTGGGCTTCGATTTGGTTCCCAGAACCTACAAGGTCTCTCACAAACATCTGTAACTTCAGTTCCAGGGGGTCTGGTGCCTTTTTCTAGCTTCCATAGGCACAGCATACACTCAGGCAGCACACTTACACACATGAATGAAAAATAAATCTTTTTTATTTTTTTATTTTATTTATTTGGTTATTTTGGTTTTTTTGAGACAGGGTTTCTCTGAATAGCCCTGACTGTCCTGGAACTCACTCTGTAGACCAGGCTGGCTTCGAACTCAGAAATCCTCCTGCCTCTGCCTCCCAAGTGCTGGGATTTAAGGCGTGCGCCACCACCGCCCGGCCTTTTTTTTTTTTTAAAGCATCTTTAAAGAAAGGAAAACCGCCCGTGAGTAGACTATCCTAGGCAAGCTGTAATTATTGCGGGATTAGCAAGAAGGCACTTGCGTGCTAAACTGAAATGGAGGAACCGGAAGTGCTGGGCGGGGTCCTCAGGAGAGGGAACAGGAAGGCTTGCTGAAATCCAGGTACAGACTCCATCTCCTGGGAGCCACAGACTCTTCCAGTGAGTGTTCCTGTCTGCTCTCTGCACACTTGTCTCAGCAACCGGCTGCGGCTTTCTGCCTCTTGCTAGCTCCTCCCTCTGGAGATCTTTCTCCTGCAGCCTTCCCGTGAAACCTCCTGCTGCACACTCCTGTGCCCAGTGGTAGATGCACACCCCTGTGCCCAGTGGTAGATGCACACCCCTGCGTCCCGTGGTAGATGCACACCCCTGCGTCCCGTGGTAGATGCACACCCCTGTGCCCAGTGGTAGATGCACACCCCTGTGCCCAGTGGTAGATGCACACCCCTGCGTCCCGTGGTAGATGCGCACCCCTGCGTCCCATGGTAGATGCACACCCCTGCGTCCAGTGGTAGATGCACACCCCTGTGCCCAGTGGTAGATGCACACCCCTGTGTCCAGTGGTAGATGCACACCCCTATGTCCAGTGGTAGATGCACACCCCTGTGCCCAGTGGTAGATGCACACCCCTGTGCCCAGTGGTAGATGCACACCCCTATGTCCAGTGGTAGATGCACACCCCTGTGTCCAGTGGTAGATGCACACCCCTGTGTCCAGTGGTAGATGCACACCTCTGTGCCCAGTGGTAGATGCACACGCCTGCGCCCAGTGGTAGATGCACACCCCTGTGTCCAGTGGTAGATGCACACCCCTGTGCCCAGTGGTAGATGCACACCCCTGTGTCCAGTGGTAGATGCACACCCCTGTGCCCAGTGGTAGATGCACACCCATGTGTCCTGTGGTAGATGCACACCCCTGTGCCCAGTGGTAGAGGAACTGGATCCACCAAGCTTTGGTTTGGTGCCCACTGCTGGTCCATGAATGTGGTCTCAGCGGGACACTGAGCACATGGTATAGATAAACAATGATTGGGTTATTTCTCTTAACAGCTTTAAAGGTGTTCGTCTTGCTAGACTGTTAGAACATAAACTCACTGAGAACAGAGTGCCAAGCACAGGGAAAGACAGACTTTTAAACGCTCAGGGAGCACAGAAAACAACAGCCACAGACCAGCTCAGATCTGGAAGGGTCCTCAGAGATAGTTCAGCTTAATTTCATTGATTTAGTAAGAACTAAACCCCGAATATAGACGTATCTTTGACTGAATAAATATACTAAATCAGGCATTCAGTCTATCATATATTTGTGTTTATGTGTAAAGTTGGTGGGTTATAAAGCTATGAAGCTTGTGTGTACGTCTATGAAGGAATGAGTCTTCCCAAAACATACTGTAGAATAGCAGAGAATCCTTTAAGGTTAAGCCATATTGGCACTGAGAAGTGAGCTAAGAGAGATTGATCGAGACTGTAGACGTGAAAACTCCCTCCCAGGGAAACAAACAGACTTGTCCAAGGTTGCTCAGGTTTTTAGGTTTTACCAAAGACAGGGACCAGGCTTCGAAGGCCCTCCTCCTCCTCACTCCCACAATTCCTCCTGCTCTCACACTTCCGTCCCCTCTAGTCCTAGTCTGGTTTCCGTTGCTATTACAAAATACCAAATCACCTGTAAAAGGCAGGTGCTTATTTGGTTCCTAAGCTTGGGACGTCCAGGGGCAGTGGTGTCAGCATCTGGGAATCTGACGAATTCTTGTTCTAGTCTAACGTGGCAGACGTCATCACACACGGGGCAGAGCAGGCACTCTCTTTCTTCTTCTAAAGCCAGTTCTACCCTGGAGGCCTCAGCTATGTGACCTTGTGGAATCCTTCGTACTGTTGAGGCTCCTACTCCCAAAAACAATGAGACTATGATTCGGGGTGGGGTGGGGGGGTGATTGTGTTTGTAACACGTATACTTGGGGACATACACTCCAGACCACACACTTCACGGTGTCTGCCATTTGCTCTTTATAGACTCCGCTGTGCTTTGCTTCTCTTGGTCAGGTCCTTGTGTTGCTTCATGTCTTACCTTCTTACTCCGCCTGTCTGTCTGGTATCATTTCTGCTCCCTACGTCAATACTCTGCGGCTAAAAGCTTGGCTGTATCTCCTTGACTACAACACTATCCTGTTCTTCTGGTTTAGCTCACATGGCCTTCCTGGTTGAGTTTAGCCAACTGAGAATCACCCACTATTCACTAATTTACCTATTGACTTAACACACATTTAATGCGCATGTCTGTGAAGGTTCCCAAAGGGTTCATTAAAAAAGTGACATAGTTCCCACTCAGTAAGCTCACAAGTGAGTAGTGACAAAAATACTGTAAAAACACTGTGGTGTGTTCAAACTTCACTGCTATAGGAGCTCAACCTTCAGTCCTACTTTGGTGGGAAGGCGATAACCAGGGATGGCTTCCTGGATGTGGTATTTCTTAAAATGAAGCATTAGGGAAGATCTATGGAGAAACAGTACGTGGAGTGGAGGTTGCAGTGGGTGGAGGGGTACGCAAGCAGAAAGAATAATATAGGCACCGGCATAAAGGTAGAAACTGACACAGGAACAGAAACACCGCACACTCTGATGTTCTTGGAGGTTAAAAGGAGGGGCAGGGTGTGTGAGTAAAGGCAGGAGAACGAGAGAACTAAATCAGATGGTCTCGTCTGCAAGCTAGAGAATTCTTCTGTGGAGCTTTAGAGAGTTAATAAACGATACCCCTGCTCCCTGCCTGAATTTCTAATTAATTGAGAGCAATCCCAAGGAGTCCGGCAAATAGAGATAAAAATGTGAGCTTTGCCACTGTTAAAACAATAAGTGCGGCTTGGATCTGGCCAAATTGCTTCCTACTGTTCTCCAGCACTGATCTTCAGTCTCCCAGTGCAGACTTCTCCTGCTGGGATGAATCTGCTCCGAGCTATTGACAGTACTTCATGGGCTGGGAGGGGTGGTGAGGTGACTGCGTCTTACATCCACTGACCCAAAAGAGTGCATCTCCAACGAGAGAAAGCAGAAGTGTTAACCTAGCAGTAGCTCTTACGCTTGGAAACAAGAGGACATCGAGGAAAGAGGTTTTACCCAACACATATCTACCACTTACTGGTCGCCTCCACCCAAAGGGCTCTCATTCCAAAAGCTGCAACTCAATGGAATCAGAGTTAGATTAGAGCACAGTGGGTCTCACCTTCCTAATGCTGCAGCCCTATGATGTACAACCCAACCATAAGATTATTTTGTTGCCACTTCATAATTAATTTTGCTACTCTTGGGACTTACAATGCAAATATCTGGTATGCAAGATATCTGATACTCGACCCCCAAAGGGGTGGTGACCCCCGGGTTGAGAACCACTGTGAATGGGTAAAAGCCACAGTAAAGTCCTATATTTAGTTTTTGCTGTTCATGAGAAAAGGGTAAAGCTTACCATGGGGAATTTTGAGACATGGCATTCTAAAGAACTTCTCAGAGATGCTCTCACTCTGATTATCCTCCCTTCATATAAGGCCACTCTCAGGATTATTGTTCCTTCAGGCTAAAACATGGCCATCTGTGCCTCCCCCCCCCCAGTAGATGTCATTAATGTGGAAGCTCAAGAAAAACCTGCCGTGCACCACAACAGGAGCATGCTGCCGCTGGGGTGAGTTCCCCTCTTTGGTAAACAGTCTTGGTCAGGTGGCATCTGAATAGGTGTTAACACGAGGAACCCTTTAAAAGCACGTCTTCATCTACCTCCCTTAATTTTAGCATCTCCTGGAAAATGGGTTTCTTCTTTTTCTAGAATTCTAGAATGTTGAGACTGAATGAAACCCTAAAGTTCGAAGAATATGATTCCCTGCAAATATCTACAACATCCCCCTCCTGACAAATGGCCACCTGTCTGCAGCAGAGATGTGTCCAGTGGTGGCTCAGGTAGGACAGGCTTCTCTAATATACCATAACATAGCCTTTATTTTCTACTTTGTCAAGCTTTTTATTTTATTTTATACTACCATAGAATGAACAGAAAGCCCCTTTACATGTTACTTTTAAATTTTCATGTACTTTTGGTACGTTTGTGACATTTACAATTCTTATAGGTTTATTCCCTTTTAGAATATTCAGACATTGTTTTGGAAAATTATGGGAAAGCAAAGCCCCTGGAATCTCTGCTAACAATGGGATTATATGGATCTACATCAGAATTCTCAATCAACAGACTGTCCTAATGGCTTTGAATGCCAGTGGTCTCTTTGTAACTGTCACTATTGATCTTTGTTTAATGAGCCCAAGACATACATAATAGGTTAGTTTTGACATCATTCTCATTTCTTTGTTTATGGCTTTGGCATTCGTCAGACACTGAAAAATTGCAACATGGGAGTCCATCTTCTGACCCCAGGCTTAGATATTTAGCTTGAACCCTCTGAGACACATGTAGATCAAACTAAATCCACATAGGTACAAACTAGATATAGATGATCTAGCCTTCTATAGTCGGGACAGGGCTTCTACTAGAGTTCAGGGTCACTGCATTAGAAATCAACTTCAATGCGGGGATGACAGTCAACTAATCAATATTCCTTGAGCATGGTCATTTATCTGCCTAATGGACATCATACATCTCTGTCTAATGGCTCAGAGTCATTACTTTTTATAAGATAGCTGGGTGAGTTCCTGAGTATACACTAAGACTATAGTAGATTTTGAATTGAATATTCCAGGTTTGGGTCCCAACTAACAACATGACTTGCTTTCTGTTATAACTCTCATAAATGTCTTAATGTCTTCCGTTCTTAGATTTCTTATATGCAGATTTAAAAGAGTTTTCTGGCTCCTAGGACTCTTATGAATGTTTATGGGATTACATTAATAACTGAGTTGGTCAGCAGAGCACAGTGGTTGTGTCTGTTATTTACAGAGCTATCCAGCCTGGGTTCAAATTCCAGTTCTACTGCTGAGTTATAGGCGAGTCACTGAACTTCTGTGAACACCATTTTTCTCACTGTGAACAGTCAAGGCCTTCTAATGTGTAATAAACATGAGCTTGTATTCATGAAGAGTTTAGCAGATTGCCTGGAAGCTGTGTGTGTGTGTGTGTGTGTGTGTGTGTGTGTGTGTGTGTGTGTGTGATCTAAAAAATTAACTAAAAATTTTTCATATAGATAATAGTTTTCTTCCTTTCCCCTTTAATCCAGCTGCCTAGCCAGCTCTTCAAAGAGGAAACGATATTAATCAGATACGCTTAATCATAGTGAAGTCATGCTGGCAGGCTGGGAGACTCACTTCTCTTTCTAGAATATTAGCGTTCAGTACGGTAATCTTGGCATTTGCTCAAGGTGTCTCGGCAGAACTTGGTAAACATGATTAACCCAGATGCAACTCTGGAAAGGCCTGTGAGTTCAACAGGAATCTGGTGATGGAAACGATCAGGCAGAGAAAGAGCAGCATCAGAGCTATGGAGGACCCGGAAGAATGTAAACAAAAGCCCCAAGGAGACACTGACAGAATGCTGGGACCAGCAGAAAAGATGCTGCAAGGGACTGGTAGGAAACATACCTTAAAAGAAGAGCTGTTAGCATTTTATGAAGGTTCCTGAATTCCAACATCATTAAGCCATAGGAAAATGTTTCTTGTAAATTCTTGGATAAAGAAATCAAAAGGGGAATGGCATGTTAAGGAAAATTAGTTTATGAAAGACAATTTGACAGTAGGTACCAGAATCCTTTGAAAAGTGGATACACATTGGTCCTCTATTTCTGCTTCTAAGGGTTAACTTGAAGAATAAAGTCAAGCTATGCCAGATGTTGACATGTTAAGATGTCCATCCTGCTCTCATGTAAACCAGCACACACATGACTGACAGAGTGACTGGATGTCCAAGGCCATAGGACCTGGCAGATAAATGATAACACACCTACACTCTGGGCAGTCTAGAAACAGATTTACAAAGTTTAGAAACAAAATTCAAGATTAATTTTGAAGAATAGATCATGGATTTTTCTTCTCTTCATAAATTTCTATTTTTCAGAAGGAAAAATGTATGGACATGTAGGTATTCAAAGCTTGGGGTTTAGAATTTGTGTAAGAGCAGAATTCTGTGAGTCTAATGTCAGATCAGGCAGGCCCACCAAGAATTTGTAAAATCCAGGTAAAGGATCAAAATGAAGTTGTCTATTATATGACAGGAAACTGGGCTGAGATATGTCCTGCCAGCCTTTACAAATACACCTTCATAATGCTCAAACTAAGAGAAGTCAGCACAAAGCTGTGGAATCAGCATACATGTGTGATTTACAAGTGACTAAAAGTTGGTAGGGACACCAAGGAAGACCAGACTTTTATTTTGACATGGTTCTGCATATTTTCTTGTCCATACAGCATTTAGGGGTGAGTAATGCTATGGCTTGAGTGTGAACACCCCTCACAAACTCTCGGGCTCTAAATAAGGCTCTATTTGGGAGGTTATGAAACCTTTCAGAGTGGAGCTTTGATGGCAGAAATAGGTGTGTAAGGGTGGACCTTGAAGTTTATACCCTGCTCTCGTTGGGGTCCGAGTTGTGTTTCTTGACCTGCTAAGCTGTGTGACATAGCAGCTACACACATTGCAGAATTGTTCCCTCATGGGGAAAGGGGGTGGTGTCTTGTTTCCCAGCATCTATTGCATTAAGGTTGGACCATGTGATTGGTACTTACCAATGGAATGCAAGCAGAAATGGAGTTGGACACTTGAAGATGGTGTTGCTCAGTTTGTTTTTTTTTTTTTTTCAGTTTGGGGTTTATGATCCTCCATACACTCCCATTTCACACAGTGCTGTGTGATCAGTTGGACTTAGAGTATCTGGAGAGGATGCTGAAGTCTCAAGAGACAGTAGGGACAGTGGCTGAAGAACCTGGATCATCTGAGTCACCATAGAGAGGCACCAAGGAAGGTCTCCAAACCAGATATGTCTGTATTCTGTTGGGTATAAAGATGAGATGAAGTTTTTGTGTTGATACCTTTAGATTTGGGGATTTCTCATTACCACTATATGGCATAATCTATGCTGAGTAACATTTACTCACTTGTCAAGGCCCAGGGCCAAAAGTCCCTCCCTCCGTGAAGCTATCTCTGACTTGTCTAGACAGAGTTACTGTCGTGTCCTAGGCCATAATCCTCTGGTTCTATTTGACAGTAGTTTGTTTTTATCTTTCTTTTCCCTTAGCCTTAGAGTTCTTCAATGCAGAAACCATGTCTTATTCCTTTACCCTGTTGCCATCATTACTGAAAAGATATTAAATTAATCACTGAATTTGCAAACAGCATTTATCTTACCTATAACTAAGAGTTTGATAGGATTTATGGGGTGAGGTCCTGGGGGAGGTGAGTGAATCTAGCTGCCAAGTGAACCCAGAAGCAGTGCATACAGCTAGGAAGACCTACAACCCTTGATAGCACTGTGGAATCTTCATACCAGACTTCAGTTTGGTTGTGAGAGAAAACTTGCTGATGCAAACTCACCTTGCCATGTT
The DNA here is from genome assembly GCA_036184795.1 of Tokudaia tokunoshimensis. Classification (NCBI taxonomy): domain Eukaryota; kingdom Metazoa; phylum Chordata; class Mammalia; order Rodentia; family Muridae; genus Tokudaia; species Tokudaia tokunoshimensis. Next base: position 6,750,686 of record BTHU01000007.1, on the reverse strand, counting down.
GGAAGAAGAGTTTTGAACCACTGGTAACATTTTACTTGAATAAATGTAAATTAATGGCAACCCTTTCTGGCCCTATTTGGTAATGAACAGTGCTCAAGCTTGGATCTTAAGCATCTCCCAAAGGTCATGGGGTGAATCATTCCTCTCCCCAGGATTTGCTATTGGTAGGCTGTGCAAATGTTAACAGGTACAGCCCACAAGAGATCTCTAGGATATTGTGATTATGTCATTGCAGGGACTGAGGTATCCCAGACTCCTCTTTCTTATTTCAGGCCTGGTCATGAGGAAGGTGGTATACAGGAAGATAAGGAGATTCAATGCCCTGCAATAGGCCTCTGCCCTGATGTATAATTTTACCACAGACTCCAAAGAAATTGGTCTGTCAGGCCTGATAGGCACACTCCCTTGTAATTAAGGCATCTAAGATGATGAGGAAAGAGGATCACAATTTTTAAGCCAGGTGGGCTACATAATACAGCTTTGACCTTAAATAAATAAATACATAAATACATATTTTTACAGAGGAAAGGACTGGGACCTTTTTTCTATGGGATGAAGCCTCTAAAACCAAGAGCCAAAATAAACTATTTTTCTTCATACATTGATTGCCTCATCTGACTATGGTAAGCTAGGTATAAATTTTTCACTTCCTCAAGGGAATTCAGTAAATCTGGGCACAAGGTAGTTTGAGTCCTTAGATAGCCGGATGGCCTGGTGAGTCCCCTTAATATCTTCCTTTATGTATTATATACATTTTGAACTATTACTTTGTAAGTGTTTGTAATATGCTAGACTTGATGCTGTTGAAACAAGCTATGTTACACAAATTGCTATCGATATTTTAACTTCTATTTGATGATATGTGGAAATTGGGGATCAGAAATTTTTCTGCTACATACCATAGGGAAGCAAAACAGTGATTGAAACCTAAGACTTTAACTCATCAAATTATACTCTTCATTATTATTCTACCATCTTAGACTAGCAGACATTTAGTATATATTCATTACATGCCCATATGAATATCCTTTTCTATTCTAGAATCTGACATCATATATGTATTTATATATATCATATATATCAGCACATACATACACACACATATACATATATATACATATGTATATATATGTACATATATATATAATATATATATAAATATATATATATACGCACATATATATACATATATATACATATGTATATATATGTGCGTATATATATATATTTATATATACACATATATATATGTGTATGTGTAAATAGACAGACAGATAGATTTGAACTAAGACTTGGTAAATCTATGTTAGTCAGAAACTTTCCCCTGTGAATAACAGAAACCCAACTCAACTTCTTCATTTTCTTTCAACACACACACACACACACACACACACACACACACACACACGCACCAGTTAGTGCTTGCATGCGCATATGGAGGCCAGAAGATGACACAGAATGCCATTGCTTAGGATTCACCCCACTTTCTTTTTGAGATAGAGTCATTCTCTCATTTGCCTAAAACTTACCCAGTAGACAGTTTAACCAATAGACAAGGTTGATTGGCTCGTAAGTCCCTGTCCCCACCTCCCAGTGTTGGGATTACCATCATATGTCACCACACACAGTTCAGATGTTGCAGGGTTGGGTGTTGAAGTCAGATCCCTGTACTTTTGAAGCAAACACTACCAACTGGGCCATCTCCCCAGCCCTTGGGCCTCTTTTAGAAACTTACAAACCAAAAAGCCTGAGATGAAAAGAAACGTGGAAAATTTGGTCAAACATAATTAAGATCAATAGACAGGTCTTTAGACCTCTATCAGGAGAGGTGTCAAATGTGACCAGAAAGAAAAAAATATGAGCATGACTTATTTCATCTGAGATCACATGATCCTTTCTGACCCAAGCATCATGACCAGGAGACACTGGCCTGCCTACTAGTATCTTTTGTGTGGCCATGGTGACCCCTGAGGCTGGCTTAGGGGGCATTTTTAGTGCCTTCTATTAAAAGAGTAACTTCTTTGACGAAAAAACAGTTATTGCTGGTGGAGGAAACTTCAGTGACCCTAAAATCCTCATTAGACACCTCCCACACGACCCAGAATCCTATGGCCAAATGTCTCTGCTCTCAGGCTTCCAGTTCTGACAGCTCACTCCTACCTCAAGGGTGAAGATACTTGGTTAACCCTTCATTGGATCAAAGCTTAACATGGCGTCCATTAAGCCTGACTTAAGAACACAGCCCAGGCCTGATACAAAGAGTTAAAAGTTGGCAGTAGCTGGGTTAGATCTGGAAAAATATGCTGCTCCCCCACCCCCCAAAAAAAAGATCACACAGGAAGGAGGTGAGCTTGTTAGGGAGAACATGCGAAGACACAAGACTGTGATTTTGTTTTATTCTTATAACTCACCAGGTAGGAGTCAGCAATCAGCCGATGGAGGGAGAGAGGAAGGGAGGAAGGGAGGAAGGGAGGGGAGAAGGAGGGAGGGAAGGACAGAGGGAGGGAGGGAGAGAGGAAAGGAGGGAGGGAGGGAGAGGAGAGGTAGCTGCTGTATTTGTATCCGTGTGAATCGGCAAGGTACACCAGTCTCACTGCAGCCACCATCTTCCCTCCCTCTGTGACGTCACCACACATTCAGCAAAGCTCAGTAATAAGTTCAGGGATTTTTGAAGATTTGGTCCAAAATATGTGCTTTTTATATGATATGTTTCATCTTTAAGCAATTCAGATATTTTAAGTTAAAACCCTATTTTTGCCCCCAGAAGACATTTGGCAATGTTTAGGAAAGTTTTGATTGTCAGAGTGGAAGGAAATGATGCTGTTTGTACACAGAAAATGGCTGGCACATGTTCTACAGGGCACAAGAGACAATACTCAAAACATGGTTTCAAGGTATGATCTTGGCGGCAGTACCTCCCACTCCAGAGACGCTACATGCAATGATGGTTCTATGTGGAGAAGCAGAGTTCTTGCTATTCTGACCTATCTTGCAACAGCTTCTGAAGGACTTTTTTAAACCAGACCTCCCTTAGGGCCAGCTGTTGTTGAGTGTCTGTCTACGCCTAGGTCATTCCTTCCCTTCCCTCTCAGATAAGCTGATCCCTCCTTAACGAGCACTCTTGTTTGTAAAACTCCATCTCACTATTGTCTCCAGAGAAGCCCACTGCTGCATCCCATCTATAAAGCTCAGATTCAACACCTGCCTCTCCCCAGCATTGAATCTCACCAACCCTCTCACTGAGTCCACTTCAACCACACCAGCCTTTCTTTGATGCCTCGGATCTCCTCGCATGCTGTTTCCTTTGTCTTTGAAGACTTTTTCTCCTCTCCTTTCGGGTCAGGGAAAGTAGCATGAATTTAAAGACGTTCTCCATCCCTCACTAAGTCATGGTTCCTCCCAGCATCCTTTGCTTCTCCTTTCTGATGTTTAAGCCAGTGAGGATTTTTTTTAGTCACAGTGAACAGTATGCCTGGCAAAAGGTGGCTTTAATTACAGGGGTTTCTGAGTCTCACGTAACAAGAGTTTTGGAGGGAATCCTGAGGTTGGTAACATGTATGGTGCATAGCTCCGTCATGCAGTGGCTGATGAGAGGGCGTGTCTGTGTTCATGCTTGAAGCTTCTTTCCAGGTACGAGGCGCTCACTCACTGTTAACTGTGGGCTGCTCACCTCTCTTTGCTCAGTCCATCCTGAGACACACAGCTTAGCTGTTTGGGAAGTTTGTGAGACTCCTCTGGAGACTGAGTATCACGTGCTCACTTTGTTATTTAGGACGCTGTCTACTACTAGTGCTAAAGTTGCCTAAAGTCGGAGCCACCCCTGAGACTTAGGCTCACCCTGAGCATTCAATCAGGACAATGACTTGCTGGTCCTTCACCTGTCTTCGTTATCTGTCTTCTCAGCTCTTTAAGACACAGAGGAAGCTGAGCATAGCGGCACACACCTTTAATCTCAGCACTCAGTAGGTGGGCAGATCTCTTTGAGTTTGAGGCCAGCCTAGTATACATAATCCCTGTACATTCAGAGTTTGTTGTTGAAACAACCAACCAACCAAACAAACAAACAAACCAAAACCAAACCACAGAGGAAAGTAAGGGAGATATTCTTCTTAAGATTCTAACAGACACCAGCTCAGATGCATGCAACTCAACACCAATGTGTCAACAATGTGTTCCCTTAGTGTCACAGATGGCTGTCAACAACAGCCAGTATCATATTGTCGCATGACCACATCGAAGTGCTAAGGACAGAGCAACTGGACTTCTCTCTCTAATGTAGCTTTCCATTTTAACAGGAGGGAAAATAATTCCCAGAAGTCTACTGGCAGACCCTTGTAGCCTATTGGCCAGACTGGGTCACATGACCAGACTGCTAATTGATAAGGAGGAAACAGAAGAGTCAAAGCTGTTCATCGGACTCAAGAATTTTATGGACATCACCAGGAAGTGGGGCTCTGGCCTCCGAGTTATACCAGGATTCTGAGAGTTTAGAGAGGGGGCAGGGCTAGTGATCAGCTATTGTGCTTTCCCCACGTGTGCCTGTGTACTGATGGGATTGATGCTTCATTAACGATTTGATTTTCTTTCCCGTCAGTCCCAAGAGATAGGATGCCTTTCAGTGCTACGGCCCTGTGCCTTCTTTATAGGAGGGGCTCAATAATTATTCATGAGAACACAGGAATAATTACATGCACAGAATTGCTGGGCACCTTAGTAAATGCCAGAAGAAATGTCAGGCTCTTCCTGTTTCCAATGAGTTTATGGTGCCGACAAGGCAACACTAATGCATTTAAATCATTGTCTGTCCGCACACATCAAAGAGTCTCTTCCTTTTTTCAAATAGCTATCTGGTGTTTGCAATGTCCGGATAGGGTGAGAGATACTGAGGGTGCAGCAGCGACCAAGACCTGGCTCCTGTTGGTCATGGTGAAAGGCTGTTGTCGAGTGGAGAGTTGATAAAAATAGCCAAGGGAACCAAAGGAGCACAGAAGGGAAGGTTTTGTTTCTCTGCAATACCGTCCAAATCACAGGGTCCAATCAAAGGACTGAGACCTTCTAAGCATTCATAAAAATGGTGCCACAGTGGGATAGGATGCACCTAATCAGTCCTGCAGTGACTTGATGTACCAGAGTGGGTTGATACCCAGAGGACTTCCCCCTACTTAGAGAAAATGAGGAGGAAGTTCTGGAATGGGGAGGGGCTATGGGAGGGACTGGGAGAAGAAGAAGGGGGCTTTGATCAGGTTGTAAAGTGAATAAATAATTAAAGGAAAAAATGGTGCTGACAATAAGTAACTCTGAGTACTCATCAGCTGATGGAATGTATAAATTATTACTCCATCCCACCCTTCTCAAGGGTTAGCAGACACAATGGGAGAGGGGGTGGAGAGACTTCTAAGAGCCGGAGGGTGGGGAAGACTACTGTCTTTGAATGCAATATGGAATTCACAGTACCTGTGGCTACTCACACAAAACTTCCTTGAGATCAAGAGAATTAAAAATTCCAGCACAGTGCAGGGGAGGGACTCCCAGTGGTATGCCCCTAGCTGAGGAGATAATGGCGGTTGGTGGCTGCAGAGAGAGGAAGAATCATTCTTCTTTGGAGAGGGGAAATTTGCAATCAATAGGTTTCTCAGGTCCCACTGGATGACCCTATCTATACACATACACATGTAGGTGACACTAATTGGTCTTAATGGGCTATTTAAAAAAAAAAGATGGGAGGGAGGTGGGAGGAGCTGAAGGGAATTGGGGATGAATCCAAACAAGATACACTGTATATATTTATGAAATTTTCAAAATAAACACTGACTATTGTTTTGGAGAAATTATGAAAAAGCTTAACATCCACACAGTCATGGTCGACTCTTCTTTATAACTGAGGAAACCAAGCTTTTGGAGAAGCAGGAAGACCTCCTACAGGCAAAAAGACACAAAACTGGGCAGCTCAGCTCAGTTCTAGTGGTTCTTCCTCACTGCACTTCTGAAGGTGACTTCCTGACATCAGATGCTTACTGCTGGGGCTTGTCCTGCGTCTGGTGTCCTCCCATGACCCACAAACATCTAAATCCATCTTCTCACCTGGAGTGTGGCCACCAGCATCCATCTCCCTTGACTCCTGCAGCCGGCAGCCCCAGTGTAACAGGATGAAAACAGCCAGCACGCTTATTTTACCTCTCTCACGTAAGGACGGCGCCTCTTTTGTATCTAAGCACTAATTATAATTAGTCATTTCCTAGAAAGTGTGCAAACATCGCAGCACAGCTGCAGCCTGCGTAATTTAAACATTGTTTCTAATTCAACTTCACAATCCGAGATTGCGTGGGTTTTACAAAAGAGCCCTCGATGCCTGAAGGAGGGGGAAGGTCTTCTGTCTTATGAAAATATCTCCCCTGGTGTAATGTGCAGGGTTTGGCACTTAAAGGATTTCACATACTAATGGTAACAAATGTCCTCCACATACTTAAATACTATTTTTATATTAAAAAGTCTTGGCTCGAATATTCCCAGCTTATACTTTGGTACAGTTTATCAGATGTGAATGACTATTCACTGATTTAATATTTCTTTTTAATCAGTGCAATTATGACACCATACTCTGATTTCCACTGAAATGTGAGAAATTTAATTTCAAACTCTATCGGAGGCTTCCTCATGCCCAAAGGTCTGAGGATCTGGGATGCTTACATAGGGTGGTCACTGTCTTCACTACCTGAGTTGGATGTGGTCTTTCATGTCCCTAATTCTCTACGCTGGGGCCATTTATAGGGTTCAGAATTATTTCTAGAAAAATACAGGATCTTCCCGCCTCATACAAAGCAGTCATCATTCTTTCTGAAACTCTTTCATGTAATCAGAACAAGAACGCTATGAGATGTGTGTATGTTATGCTTGTGTGTGGTGGTGATGAGGTATGTGTGTGGTGTATGCAGTGTGTGTGTGTGTGTGTGTGTGTGAAGTGTGTGCTCTGTATATGGTATGTGCTATGTGTGAGCATGTGTGGGTATATGTGTGTTTAGTGTGTGTGATATATGCGTGGTTTGTGGTGTGTGTGTGTGTATATGCATGTGTTGTGTGCGTGATGTAGTTTGTGGTGTGTGTTTGTGTGTATGTGCATGTGTTTTGTGTGTGTGGTATTTATGTAGGGTCTGGACACATGTGTGTTTGTACCTTCTTCTCTGTCAAGTGGAATTCTCCCTTTTCTTGGCTGAGACATGAATAAAAGCTGGGATCACCTCCAGGATGCTAGATGTTTCTGTTGGTCCCTGTGGAGGTTGCACACAGCCTTGCCCAGTTTCCCTGCTGGCAGAAAGGGAAGAGCACACACAAATCAGTCTCTTCCTATATTACTCTGCTCCATTAGTCCATCCTTACCCACTAGTGATTTGCTCTTTTTCAGCCCAGAGAGGTTAATTGACTTAGCATATCCTATACATTCATTCCAATGACACTAATTTACAACTGTGAGGCGCAGTGCAATCTGCTCACTGCCTAATGGAAGTGCAGCCGTGTGATACTCTGTAGCATTGCTCAGAAATGTCCAGTCATCTTTGTATCTTCACCCCACATGTGTGATTTTTCAGCTGCTCCTCTGAGGATCAGAGCATGTCATATCATCCCGTAGAGATTGGGCAGGGCCATGTGGCCTACTTTAGCTGATAGACTCTGGGCAGAGGGGAATTGTGTGTCAGCTCCAAGACTTTAGGAGCTCTGATTTCTGCTGCTTCTTGTGCCTTTGCCATTGGCATGAGAGCATCATGCCAGCAGGCCTCCAAGGAATAAGAAAACTGCCGGCTTGGAGTTAGAGTCAGTGAAATTAAATTATCGGCAATGTTTAAATTATGTAGGTTCCGAGCTTTGTTGCTTGGACAAACTGACCAAGTCTACTGTGTGGTACTGGGTTGGAACAGAGGGAGGAGTGATTCAAGGAAAAAATAACTCAGAGGTTTCCAACCTGGGATAACTATCCTCCAAACTCCCTTCCTTATTTGTATGGAACTTGTAAAAACACCTGATTTATCTGTCGAAATATACAAACAGGCTTTTATGATGTACATAGTCTACAGTAAGGCTTCAGCAACTCTGGAAGCGTGAAACTCAATACCATGTAACACATAAGCACAATACAAATTAACTCACAGCCTAAAGGGGCACAGCCCAGTCCAAGAGTGTCCAGGGAAAACCTTGATGGACAGGTTTGGTATATATTACAGTGGCCAGCTCCCACCTTTTTCTCTCTTACAACAAGCAGTGGTAGCCTCTTTAGAGAAGTTTAAAGATTCAAAAGTTGAGAATGAGTACCTCTTTAGGCAAAGTCCTATGGGACTATGCCAACAAGAATTCTCCACACAAAAATGGGAGTGGGAATGTCACATTCATTTATGATAGATGGACCAAGAAATATAGAGAGAAATGTGTTGCACAGCAATAATTTAGCAACTAAAGGGTGCTGAGGCAAGAGGATTTCAATTTTCAGGCTAGCCTAGGCTACAAACTGATACTTCATTTGGGGTGGGGGTGGGGTAAGAGATGAAACGCTTAATGGACAGTGGAAAAAAAAGTGGACTTCAATGCTAGAGTAGAGCAGGTTTGAGGCCTAGAGCTCCCATCGAGTAGGGTGTGACATTAAGTGGCATGGCTTCTTTGGACCTCTTTCCCTCCATCTAAACATAGGAAGAGCCACCTAGAGGCTACTGGAGTTCACCACGGTGTGTATCCCCTCTTCCTTCTGGACCCGGCTGCCTATATCTACAGTTAGGTCTGGCCACGTGACTGACTCGTCCTTTGAGCTCAGCAGAAGGCGCGTTTCCTTCAGTCCTGGTTGATAAACATCTTCCATGGGTGATTTTGCTCTTTTTTCCTCGTTTGCCAACTGTGGACAGGAATCCCGGGATCCTGGAAGATGTGCTCTAGAGTGCCTACGTGATTGCATGGAACACAGATCCCCTCTTTGCCCAGATCACTTGGGCTTGGGACTCGAACAAGAAACAATCTTTTATTAGGTTAAGCCACCAGAACCTTGGGCTTGTCTTGTCACAGACATTAACTTCTCCTGATTGTTGAAATGATGCACATTTCAGGACTGCTGTGGTAACCCCACAAGCACAGGGAAACCTCTAATATATGTGCTCCGTGCAGTCACAGCTAAAGGTCATTAAGAAGTCTGGTAAGAACGGTGCTAAAGAGGGCTGAAGAGGAGGCTCAGTCGTAAAGCATTTGCTGGGCAAACATGAAGACCTGACTTTTCACCCCCAGCACCCAGGTAAGAAGCCAGGCTCAGTGATCCTCACCGGAGATGAGAATACAGGGTTTGGGGGCTTGTTAGCTAGCCACTCCGCAAGATAGATGAGCTCCTCTATTCAGGCTCAGTGAGGGACCCTGTCTCATTTGGTGAAGTGCTTGCTGCTCAGACACGAGGACCTAAGTTCGGGTCCCCCAGCACCCACGTAAAGTGATGGGGAGATAGAGAGAGAGGTCCTTGGGGGTCACTGGCCAGCCAGTTCAGTCAAGCAGTGAATTCTGAGTTCAGTGAGGAGCTGTGTCTACATAACAACAACAACAATCGAAGGTGAAACACAATAAAGGAAGACACTCATGAATCTCTCATCCCCATAAACCAGTGCATACACACACACCCCTGAGTATCTGTATATATATGTATAAACATATGTATACATGTACAACTCTCTCTCTCTCTCTCTCTCTCTCTCTCTCTCTCTCTCTCTCTCTCTCACACACACACACACACACACACACACACACACACACACACACACACACACTAAAGTAATGAGTGATTGAAAAGATATACCTAACATCATGGTGTACAAATCTCGTGCCCACACATGTTCACACATGGGCAAACCCAAATGCAGTGGTACTAATGAAGGATCTGAAGTTTCAGTGCTGGCAGCTGGGTCTTTCTTGTCTACCCTTAATTTCTTGAGCCAAGGCTTATGCTGGCTTCCAAGACCACATGCAATTTTGGAGCATGGGACTCTAGTCTGCAATTCATGGTGTGGAGTTCTTCTATAGCTGCCAGGAGGCCAACAGAGTGATCATTTGGTGCAGGAGGCCATGGGAAAAATAAGAGCATCCTCAGAAACATGCCCACAGAGGAGGACATACACAAAATATAGGCCAGCAGAGAGCTCCCATTTCCAGAAAGCTCTCCTGTGCTCCTTGCTAATGGCATTCCTACGTTGGTAACAGGGCTCCTCAGCATAACAAAGCCACAGGTACCTTGCAAACCAGCATTAGGTGCACTGCAGAACTCTTCAGTTTTCTGGAGCCTACCATGTTTATCTGGGCCTATTGTATCCAGTAAGTCAGTTGGGGTCACGTTTCCACACAGAGCATGGCAACCTTCTCCGCCTCAGCTTCTGTCCACTGGGACCTGATTGTCTGCTTTTAAGAGCTGAAAGGTATCTATGGGAGTGGGATTACTGGAGAGAGAAGAAACCAGGTGGAGGTCACTGCTCCTGAGCTGCGAGTGGAGAACCAGGGAGAGGTGGGGTCAGGGGAGGAAGTGTAAGGGCCCCCGATACGTTTGTATTCTGGGGATGCCGTGGAGAGTTGGGGCTTTGAAAACCAAGAGAGAAAGCCCAGGCAGAGTTCTCCCACCCCAGAAAACGAGAGATCACCCCCACCTGATATGAATCAACCTGATTCACCTTGGTCCACCTAGATCAGCATAGATAGCCCAGGGACCCTGACAATTAGGACACTCCAGGGGTAATGCTTCTTTGTACTGGATGGGTAATGCTGGCCCTCTGTCCCTTGGGTGACACTAACCAGGCAGTTTCTTAGCTTCAGGCTTTCCTTTTCAATCAGTCATCAGAAAATGATTTACACCCAACTCATTATGTTCCAGGTAAAAGGCTGTCCTTCTTTGTGACAACTCTGGCTTCCTAGCAGGAATGCAATGTCAATGCAAGGCCCTAAGCCCCCATTCTTTGACTTGTCCCCTAAGGCACACTGTCGGGTGATGGTTTAATTTCCTTTGCTGCTATGCCGTGTTCTCCGTACATGCAAAGGCTGATGATTATCAATACACATTGCAGGGAGCGTTTAACATTGACAGCATGTTTTCTGGTTTGATACTTCTAACAACCCCTGCTGGGTGATATGATTGTTAAAGGAATAAAGGAGCTGGGGTTCAGAGAGGAAACAGCTTTTGAGTATTGACATAGTGGAGGTTGGTGAGTTAGGTCAGTTGATGAAAAGGTTTTGCTGCCTAAATACAAGAACCTGAGTTTTCTCCACGACACTCTCATATAAAGCTTGGCACAGCAGTGAGCAGCTGTCACCCTAGGGCTGCAGAGACAGACGATCTGCGATGCTTGGTCATCTGATAGTCTAGCCAAGTTGGGAGCCACAGGTGAGGGAGCTTATCTCAAAATCTCAGGTGGAGAAAGACACTTGGCTTCTATATCCATGCACACTATGTGCACATGCACATGTGTGTACATGTATATGCACACACCACAAACTATTGACACAGATAATAATACACACACACTCACACACACACACACACACACACACACACTATGTGCTGGCAAGTTTAGTGCTAACTTGACACAAGCTAACGTCATCTGAAAGGAGGGAACCTCAGTTAAGAAAATGTCTTCATAAGATTGGGCTCTAGACAAGACTGTAGGGCATTTTCTTAATTAGTGATTTATGAGTGGCAGGTGGTCCTGTGGTTCTATAAGAAAGCATGCTAAGCCAATCTTGGGGACCAAGCCAGTAAGAAGCACTCCTCCATGGCTTCTGCATGAGCTCCTGCCTCCAGGTTCCTGCCCTGCTTGAGTTCCTGCCCTCACTGCTTTTGATGATGAACTTGGAGTGTAATAAATCCTTTCCTATACAACTTGTTTTTGGTCATGGTGTTTTATCATAGCAATAGTAACCTTAACTAAAACAGAGAGTATTAACATAGATGATAAATAGTAGATCAGTATTCAAGACTCTAGGGGTTCTAGCATTCATGCTGAAGAAACTAATGCATCCACAATGCAATCTGAACTCTTTAAATTTGGGGTTAGAAGAGTTTAGACTTAAACAGTTTGACTTTGAGACAGGAATCAGTTATCTACATTGCTACAGTAAGGCTGTGTAATAGCCAGCCACGAAACCTCAATGACATATCAGCGTAAATATTTAGCTCACCAGTCTGTCTGGTTCAGCCGTTCTGGGCCGAGCTGGGCTCACTCACTTGGTTGTGGTGAGCTGGACTTCAGCTGGTAGGCTCTGTTCTTCCAGCCCGACCCACTCCCAGATGACATCACTGGCTATCGGCCGAACCACGATGACCTTGAATGAGATGACTTGTTCTTCATTCTGGCTGGTGCCTTTCTTCTAGCAGGGCAGGAGAGGCCTTTGAGGTGCTGTGAAATGAGGAGGAAAGAGCAAGTGCTTCATCAAGTCTGAGCTTGCACAGAGACACAGAGCCCAGATTCCAGGAGGACGTCACTGCTTATGGGAACGGGAAAGCTGTTGTGGCAAAGAGTGTGGATGTAGATTTGGGAGAAAGACTAAGATCCAGGACGGCAGTTGCTCTGATTCTAAGAAGTCAACCCAATGGTGAATATCTCCTTTGTACCACTTTCCTGCTGCATTACAGTGCAATTAGAAAACCATGCTTTAGGGGCTGGGGAGATAGCTGGGTGACTAAAGGCATTTACCAGGAGAGCCTGAAGATGTGGGTTGATCCCTGGATCCTACAGTAGGTGTGACATACACACATACCCATATGCATCAATAACATGCCAGTGATACTTTTTTAAAATGCTGTATCAACCAGCATAAAATCTAAACTCCTTACCACTACTGAAAAGCCATCCATAACTGGTTCCAGACAACTACTCCAAGCTCAGCTCAAAACCCTCCCCATCTCTCCTTGTGCTCCAGTTACACTTGTCAAAATGTTGTGTCTCGGGTCTTTGCTTCCCTTTACCTGAGAAGCTCTTCATCCCTACTCTGATTCTTCCTTCTCCTCCTCTTCTTCCTCCTCCTCTAAGGCAGCAAGCAACAACTTAACCACACATAACTGACTATGAATCCATAGGTACCACACAGGACCTCATTTAGATTTTGTTCTACACTCAAGTCCCTCTATGACTAAGTCTCTGAAATCTGTCTCTCCCCCCATTTCAGTTCCATCTGACATGGGAGAACACAGAGGAGTAATGTATTGATCAGATCGTTTCCTTATGAAGATTTTAAACATAGACCTCTTTCATTGCTGTTACAAACACATGAAAGAAATAAATGAAGAGAGGAAAGATTTTGGTTCACAGCACCAAAGGTCTCACGAGGTCCATGGCTGGCCGCCTTTGTTACTTTTAGGGCTGTATTAAAGCAGAACTATCACAGAGTAAGAGTGAAGTTCCTTGTGGAAACCAGGAAGTAAAGAGGAGTCACAGAAGAAGGGGTGAAGGCCAGAAATGCCCTTTAAAGACATGCCCCAGCCTCCACAGAACCATCATTTCCCGAGAATCTACCCACAATTTAAATCCATCAATAGCTTAAACCATTGATTAGGTTATTAAAAAAAATACTCATGATCTAATTGTCTCTAAAAATTCCCTCACAGACGTATGCTTTTCTAATTTCCTAGGTGTGTCTGGAGCCAATCAAGTTGACAAAGTTAATCATGTAAATATTTTCTTCTTCTTCTTCTTCTTCTTCTTCTTCTTCTTCTTCTTCTTCTTCTTCTTCTTCTTCTTCTTCTTCTTCTTCTTCTTCTTCTCTACACATGTCTCTATCTACATGCAGATATAGATAATACTGTGTAACCCATGCTGAGGTTCTATCCAGGAGTGAGAAGAAGTCAGTCAAAGTGAACTGACAAAGCAAAGACTTCAAAGAAAAGACTTCTGGTAGGTGAGCCCTCATTGCTATCACAAAGAAACTGGGTTCACTTGGGTTCTGTGTCTTACTTGGGTGGGTGCTGTGGTAGCAAATGTGATAGACCCAATTGGGGAGGTGCAGAGAAAGAGCAAGAATCAAGTGAGTGAGTTATCACGGAAGGTCAGCTTCCTATCCTCCTGCCTTCAGTTCCCCAGTGCCAGCATCAAACTTGTGCACCGTCATACCTGATTAATGTGTTGCTTGAGTTCAAACTCTAGGCTTCATGTATGCTGGGCCTAGACTCTCCTAAGTGAGCCACACCCTCAGCCACCTGGATGTTTTTATAAGTACAATTTTATTGGAGCATAGCTTCTCTGTCTCACTTACATACTGTCTCCAGTATCAGAGTAAAAGAGTTGAGACAGAGACTGTCCACAGAGCTGCAAATGCTACCTGTCCTTTGATTATTTATGTTTTTTTTTTTTTAAAAATGAGGCAATCACAAGAATCTTAAGGAAGAGAAAAATCATACCAGAAAAAGAGTTGTCTTTAGATTCAAAATACTGGTTTCATAATTTCATAGCTGCATATGGTTATCAATTTGCTCAACTTTTATGATCCCCCGTTTTTCCATTGGTAACTGCGGGGGGGGTGATCATTACAGCACAAATTTACTGGATGAAATGAAATTCTCTGTGGTGTGCTGGAGCAGTGCCTGCCATATACTGTGATCAGTACACATCATGAGCTATTATTAGCTGGCAGTTATAAAGAGACCAGTTTGGGGGTTAAAATATTGTGTCAGCTCAGGCTAAAGTGTTTGGTGTGTACACTGAGAGGCCCTATGATTTGGTGCCAGCTATTTGATCCCCGGTGAAGTTCCCATTGTTGTTTGCTGCACGAATTCCAGCCTGGACAGTCCAGAGTGGTTTTGATATGGTTAGATACTGTTTCCTCTCCAGGATTATGCATGGTCCACATGACCAAAGCTGAGTGTGTTTCTTCTCCTAGACCTCACTATTTCTTTCCAGAAGCAAATTCTTACTCACCTACGGGTTTGCCCATGTGTTCTTGGAATTGTTAGGTTTTCTGCTATGCTCAGTGACTGCCTAGAAGCAGACTGTGTAATGTACCAGTGATGGGTTTTAGAGCCCGGCAGAAGGGCTGTATCCCTCTGCAAAAACTGTTGCACCTCCTACAGAACAACCGCAGAGTCTCCTCATTGTGGACACAACACTAAGGCAGGGGAGTGGAAACTTCATGATTAGCATCAGTTCATCCTGGGCCAGGTTCAAGGTTCACCCACCTGGAGGACCTTTCTCTTCAGACATGGGGGAACAAAGGCAATGAACGGCACCTACAGTGAGGAGCTGAGAACAGTAACGGGAACATGAAAATGAAGTCTGTCAGTCTTCTCATCTCACTCCTCAGCGAAGTTCTACACCAGATGGCCACAAAGCATCTCCATCTTGGCTACCCCCATAGTAGACAAGGTTGCTCTCCATAAAAGCTCATTCTTGACCCCGCCCCCCATCCCTGTAATCTTCACAGTCGACTGGAGGGAATTAACTCCACTACTCTTGCCCAAATTTCAGCATTGGTGATGAATTTGCCCTATTATGAAGCCAATGGAATGATCCCATCCAGGTCTTATTCTTCCAGTTATTTACTTGAACTTGGGCTTGACTGGTGTGTGGTATGGTGTGTGTGTGTATGTGTGTGTGTGTGTTTCATGTTCTTCTGGGTAAATCAGGTTTCTGAGTGCTCAGGGTCCTTTTGGATTGAAAGGGAGGGAGTTAACCTTAGCCATGAATGAGGTGTGGTGGACTGAGTAGGTCATTTGAGTAACAATGTGGTATCTTCTCAGCAGTCAGAGGCCAGTGAGATAGTTTGGATGGCGTGACCTTGGATATTGTATGATGTGACCTTGGATAGTGCAGTGGTCCCCAACCTCCTCCACAGTTGTTTTGCACTGTGACCTCACTCTTCAGTTTTTATTTTCTGTTCTCTTTCATACATCCAAGGCGATCCTCTTAGGACAAGATTCCTATCATGTCATTGTGCTCAAAGTCTTCCGAAAGCTAGCCTATTGCTTCCAGAAAATGACGAAGTCTTTATACTGATCTTTTAAAGACATTTTGTCTTAGTCCATTTTCCGATGGCATGACGAAAATACCCAATTCTGGATAACTTATAAGGAAAAGAGGATTATTTAGCTCAAGAGGAAAACCTAAAGAGCCTGACACTGGTTCTGTGAGGGCCTTTCAGGCTGTAGCAAATGTAGACTGCACACAGAAGGGTCACATGTCAGACAGAAGCCAGCAGAAAGGAGAGGGACCAGCTTGTTCCTTTGTAACAGCTTTCTCAGGAGTACTAAGCAGTATCCACTAGACCTACATTCATTTCTCCCAAGGGCAGTGTCGTCTGTGAATGACCTTGTACTCAGATTTTTAAGGGTTCCACAACACCTTTCAATACTGGCACACCAAGGCTCAATACCCAAACCCTAGCAGATCTCCAAGATACAGCCCTCCAGCCAAGTCACCCTGTCTGCCAACCTACTTTGTAAATAAAGTCTGGGCACACAGCCATACTCATTTGTACATACATGACCTGGGTCTCCTCTCTAACTGTCTGGGTAGCTACAGCACCACAGACCATTCGTTGTCTTATTAGAGATGCTGATCCCTGCCCTACACAATCCTCTCTACCTCACTTGATCTCACCCTGTCCTACCCTTCCTCACTTTGCTACATCACCTGAGACTCTTCCCTGTTCCTCTACCTCATTACACATCCTCCCCGCTGGCCTATACACTGGCTGGTCCTCAGCAGGAGCCGTCTTCCCTTTGTGACTTGCTCCCTTCTCTCCTTTCACAGGAGGTGTTCCTGATCCTTCCCTTCACATTGCATCCCACTCTCTTTGACAGCTTCTGCTCGCCTATACTTTACGCTTCTCCTCTTCAGCAACATAACGCACCTTCACTGTCTTAGTTTTGTTCTTCTCCTCCGAAGTTAATTTACTTGCATCTTGTTGCTCTCTGTCGTATCCTTGCCACGAGGAACAGTGCCTTGTTCGTAAGAGAGTCTGAGAGAATGTTGATTAGACCACTGTTATACAACATGTTCAGAATTTCCCATACAACTGAAAATTCAAACAATAGTGGCCATTTGGAGGACTGGTATGATGACTTCCCACCAGGTTCCTAGGTCCTGCGGCTTTCCAATTGATGTTTTTCTTTCTTTCCAAGGGGTTCCTGCAAGCACATGAGGTTCACTTCACCTCTGGACTTTCTATTGTGTTCTAGGAACTCCTGAAACAGGGGAGTGTTTGAGAAAAATAGAGGTCCCACATACATGACTATGGAAGAACTCTTTGCTCATGCCCCACACATTTCTGCACACTTTTAACCAGAAGTGAGTCACATGGCTACCCGGTTTCCAGAGACATTAGGAAACAGAGTCTTACAGTAGCATGCTGTTCCACTCTTAAGAAACACAAAATCTATCAGTAGAGAAAGAAATGGACTCTGGGCAATTGACTTACAGTATCAGCCACATTGAGCCTCTGGTTTTGTCCTCTGTAGAGGTGGGACTCTCAAGATTCTGGAAAAGTATTAAGGATCGCACCACTAGGTTTTAGCAATGGCCAGGTCAGACTCTATAATACACACTCAGCTCCCCAGTCTCCACTTCGCACAAGGCTCATGCACCTCGTGAATAACTCTCGGCCCCTAGCAGTATATGCCACCTATTGGAACTGCCAGACAATGGTTTCCATAGAAAGTAATAGATAAGATGAAATAGATTCTGGGGAGCTTGTGCACACCAGGCAACTGTATGTTCTATTGGCGGCAGGCTTCCTGTAGCTGAGCCACACAGCATCTATTTACTTCCTCCGGTGCTTCCTGTGAAAGTATGGACGATGGCCTCCATTGGCTGAATTAAGAAACCTCAAGGAGCTAAGAATTGGTAGAGCAAGACTCAAATTCTTGGCCACTGACTCCAAAGCCTATGTGCCTTGATGACCTTCATGCCTTTAGATATTTGATAAGTCAATACTTAGTGCTTAGTGCTTCCGGGCACTGGTACTTACTACTGTGCTGAGAAAGTATCAAATCAAGGTTTTGTTTTGGAGGAGTGAAGAGAAGCATAAAAATTTTATAATGAATAACCTCATGCTTTTTTTTTTCTGGATTTTTTTTCTTCTGAAAGCTGCTGTGTGAGGAACACGCGTGTGCCTGTTTATTTTAATTTTCAGGACCAACTTCATTTGTATGCATATCATTTGTCTAATGAGACTGCAAATTACTTGAGATTAGGAGTATCTCTTATTCATTATTGAGTTCTAATATTAAACATGACTGCACCGCCTGTGGGTAGGCGAGTAATGAGCATACTGGGATCAATAGATTCCCGTTGGATGAAACAGACTTAATATTAGGAGAGTCCTGGATCATAAGCAACAGAATCCTACCTTGTGTGACTTCAGCAAGTACTGGTGGGATATAGCTACAGCCAACCTTGTAACATAAGAACTGTCTTAGTTAGGGTTTTACTGCTGTGAACAGACACCATGACCAAGGCAAGTCTTATAAGGACAACATTTAATTGTGACTGGCTTACAGGGTCAGAGGTTCAGTCCATCATCATCAAGGATGGGAACATGGCAGCATCTAGGCAGGCATGGTACAGGAAGGCATGGTACACCCAGAGCTGAGAGTTCTACATCTTCATCTGAAGGCTGATAGTATAAGACTGACTTCCAGGCAGCTAGGACTAGGGAATTATAGCCCATGTCCACTGTGACATACCTACTCCAACAAGGCCCCATCTCCTAATAGTGCCACTTCCTGACCCAAGCATATACAAACCATCACAGGAACCAAGAGAGGTGACCCAGCAAACACACAACCAAAGCTGTGGCTGATAAGCCGCCACCTCTGCCTACACACTTCTCTGCACCCCGTCTCCACCCTTGGGCACTGAGCGTTGCTGTTCACTGCGGAACTACTGTATCAGCTATGTTATTCTGTAGGGGCAAACAGCCCTGCATTGCAATGTCTTGGATGATAGAGGCTGGCTTTTCATCTCCTTGTGTCTCCTATTTATTTGTCCTGCCCTCAGCATTGCTAAAGGTCCTAAGCTCCAACTCAATTTAATGTTCCTTAATCCCAGAAGTTGGAAGAAAGAAAGGCATTAGGGCTACATGTGCATTAACTCTTAAAGTTTCTCATGCAAGGCATGTTTTGTCTTCCTCACAGTTTACTAACTGACCATGATACTCAACCAAGCTTGATCTCTTAGGGTACTGGGGCATTGAATTCTACTTAGCACTCCAAAAGAAAAGCGTGTGGTCTTCTTTGGTGTCTCCAAACCTGCAATCCCACCTCCACCCTGAATATTTGCTCACTGGATCTGGATGTCATGTCACTCATTCAAAACTTGGAGTCTTGGTGTGACTATTCCATTGGCCACAAATAGTTCATTCTTGGAGACTTACGAAGAAACACATGAAAGAGGACTCATGCTAATCAGCCAGGAGGCCACACATATGACCAAATTCTTTCTCTCCCTTCCCACTTGATTTCTGCACTGCCCATCAACAGCAGGTCTGTGTCAACGTGTTGTATTCTAAAAGGGTTGACCTCTGACCTCTTTAAGGGGTGCTTCCAGGAACTTACACATTTGTTTTCTCAACAAATATGCATCACCACGAGAACTGTGTCTTAATTATTCTGCTGCTACGAACTTGTTATCAGCTTGGGAATTGTCCCTACAAAAAGGCACCAAAGCCTCCAACCAACAGCTATCTGAGTTGTCTCTCAAGTGGATCTCCTGAAACAAGATTTGAAGACTCTACAGTCCAGCCAACTCTCTTGTTTTGAAGTTCATGGGATTCTGAGAGAGACGTTCCAAATAAGCCCTGCATACAGCCTGTGAGATAACATTTGCTGTTAATACATTTTGTAATAATACTTTATACAGCAATAGATAATTAGTATATTCTTTTTTGTTTTGTTTTGTTTTGTTTTTTTGTTTTTCAAGACAGGGTTTCTCTGTGTAGCCCTGGCTGTCCTGGAACTCACTTTGTAGACCAGGCTGGCCTCGAACTCAGAAATCCACCTACCTCTGCCTCCCAAG
Source organism: Tokudaia tokunoshimensis (assembly GCA_036184795.1). Lineage (NCBI taxonomy): Eukaryota > Metazoa > Chordata > Mammalia > Rodentia > Muridae > Tokudaia > Tokudaia tokunoshimensis. The sequence continues at coordinate 6,730,686 of BTHU01000007.1, read as the reverse complement.
TGCTGGGATTAAAGGCGTGCGCAACCACCGCCCGGCTTAATTAGTATATTCTTAATCTAGTCAATAAATATGAAAGTCTGTGAGGCTCCAAAGCTACTATTGTGAGTAATCACAATAGAACTTAATTCTGGGGGCTGGAGAGAAGGCTCAGTGGTATAGGCTCAGGGGGCCTGGGCTTAGTTCTCAGCACCCACATGGAGTGATTTGCAATCACCTGCAACTCCAGCACCAGGGGATCTGATATCCTCTTCTGGCTTCCTCAGTCACTGAACTGCATTCGTTTGTACAAAGCCACATGCAGACAGACAGAGAGACACATAATGGAAAATAAAAGAAAATATTAAAAAACCTTATTTATACCCTTATGGAGTTAATTAATATAAAACAGATTTCCAAGCTGCAGAATTGAACAGGGACCTTGCTTTTTCATTACGGTGTGTGTGTGTGTGTGTGTGTGTGTGTACAAGAGCATTCCATAGTGTGCCTGTGGAGGTCACAGGACAACTTTAGGCGTCAATTTTCTTCTGCTCTTACCACATGGATCTTAGGGACTAAGCTGCAATTGTCAGGTTTGGCATATTTATCCCCAAGGTTTGGCATATTTACCCCCAAGGCTTGGCATATTTACCCCCAAGCCATTTCACCAGTTCCCTTAACAGAGGCTTCGATGTGCGAATGATCGTCATGAATCTCCAAAAATGAAAGAGAGTATTCAGTGGCTCACAAACTTTCAAGATTCTTTTTGCTTTCCATTTCATAGGGCTAATGTTCTGTGGAACACACAATGGAAAATTCTCTATAAGTTAAACAACAACAACAAAAATGATCAAAGTTGTGATTTTAAAGGCTTTGGTTTCCCTACAAAATGTGATAGCATGCCCTCCCCTCATGTAATACGGAATTGGTAACTATTCCTCTTTCCCTGGGCCCCAGGCACACTCTCACTAATTTATTTAGCAAGCATTGGCTGAGTCTCTGCTCTGTGGGCAAGTCCTGCAAGCGCCAGAATGGAGTCTCTGGCTGTGGAGTTGCTGTGTTTGTCCTGAAGTGTATTTAGAGACATGTTAATTGCTTCATTTTGTGACTAATGGTTTCAGCCACGATGTTTAGACAAAGAGTAAAGGAGAGGAAGAATGGAATTGGTGAGCTTTAAAATCTCGGCCTTGCCTATTGAAGCAACACATTGTCCAAGGACAGGAAACATAAACGGTTTTGAAATAGTGCCTGAGACACTTCACTGGACGGTATTTAAAATGTTTAAAGAATGCTGGAACAAACAAAGCTCTGGAAAGGCATTTCAAAGAAAATGAATTTTTGGCATGCTTTTTCCTTAAATACCACTGCCTCCCCCCTTCCCCGCCCCCACAATAGCCTGCTTGAGAAAGCATGTGAGAGAAACTGAGATTTCATCTTTCTGGCCGAATCTGGATCAAGTGTCTCCTATCTCCGATGGAAAGCAGCCAGGTATCTTGCTCACGAGGTGGTTGAACTGGCATTCCTATTTTACATTTGTAGAATTGCTCCTGAGGAATTCGTGTGATGTAATAAAACAGTAAACGAACCAACTTCTCCAATGACAGCTATTCTTGGTAGTCAATTCGACTACATCTGGAATTCACTAAAACCCAAGTGGCTGGATACACGTGTGAGGGATTTTTTTCCTAATGAAATCACTTTGAGGTAGGGAGATTCACCTTTAACCCGGGCCACACTTTTTGGTGGCCATCTATATAAGGGACATGGAGGAAGGAAACGTTTACTCTTTGCCTGCTTGCCTTCACTCTCGCTGGCAAGTCCATTCCTTCTTCTTTGGCATTAGAGCCTGCTTCTTCAGGATTCCAGTGTATGCTGAAGACCAGCTGAGACATGCAGCCTTGTGGAATTTCCATTGGTAGAGAGACATTGTTGAACTAGTTGGACCATATTCTCTAAGCCACTCTAATAAATTTAATAAAGTCATGCTAATAAAATATATAATATAATATAATATGATATAATATAATATATACAAGATATATATTTTATTAGTTAAGGGGACCCTGGCTAATATATTCTCTAACTGAAGATGTGTCCCTTTTGTATCCCTTGAAGATATTTAAGGTCTGATTTAGAAATCAAGTGGTGTTGATGTTGGCCAAGGTAAGGAGAAACCAGGATGGCTTAAAATTTTTGAAGTTAAGCATGAAAATGTAAGAGAATGTAAAATACCGGACAATCTTTTACTCTTGGAAAGAGGGTAGAGCTTTCTAAATTTACCGACCTTTCAAGAGAAGAACTGACAAAATTAACTAGGAGAAAATAAAAATTCATGTTGTAAAACAAGTAAATAAATGTAAAGCAAGAACAATAATGAGCCACAGGGAATTACCTGTGATGTGTGTGATGGAGAAGGAGCTATAAGTTGAAATTCTACCTACAGTTTATGACAACCAAGAACAGAAGGCTTGCCACACAGGCATGTAGACTTGTGCTGATCCCTAGTACCCAGAGGAAAGCCAGACACAATGGTGCACATTCATAACTGCAGTGTTTCGGGGCAGAGATAGGCAGCTCCCTAGAGATGGTCAGCCAGGCTAGCAAAATTGGTGAGCTCTAGATTCAATGAGAAATCCTGTCTCAAAAGTAAGCTAGGGAGTAACTGAGGAAAAATATGTTGACTTCTAGTCTCCACTGGCACAAGTAGAAGCTCATGTACACACACACACACACACACACACACACACACACACACACACACACGCGCGCGCGCACGCACGCACGCACGCACGCACGCACACGCACACATGAAGCCAAAGGTCACTTAAGGAACATTTTTGGCTCACTTGTTCATCTTGTCTTCATGGGATGGGGCAGAAGCAGACGCACAGGTGATTTTATTTCAAATGCACACAGGAAGTGGAGGAGGGAGGGGAGGAGGGAGAAAACAGTAGTGAGCTGAGGCTATAAACCCTCAAGTCCCATCAACTGATATACTTCCTCCATCGGGGCCATAAGCTCCCCCAAACTGTAGTACCAAGCATTCAAATACATGAACCTCTTAAGGACATATCTCATTCAGTCTACCAGAGTTGCATTTGTTGGAACTTTTCAATGCACGGGGTACTTTCCTAAGTTCTTACATGCATTATCTCCTACCCTCACAATTCTATCAGGTTGGCTGGTGTTATGATCTTCCCAACAGGAAAAATTAACAGATGGGACGGAAATACTGGTCAGGACACGCCCAACCAGCATGCCCAAGGTTCTATGTCCAACCTCCTGCATTACAAAAGAAATGTGTATGTACATAAATTTAGTGAATATGAATTCATAGGTTAGAAATACAACTGAAAAAAAACCCTACACTGCTAGTATTTAAACCTGGATCTTTATGACCTCAAGTCTAACATTTATAAACACCGTTTTGTTACACAGAGAAAAAATGCAAAAGGCAACTACAGCAGTGGCTGTTGCTGCTGATATTGCCTATAGCTATAGCAATTACTGCCACGGCCTGTCATGGAGGTGCATGTTCAAGGCTTCAAAGAGACGGTGCAAACAGAGGAACCAGCCCTGTAGGGCAGACAGGAGTGTGGTGAGCTAGACTTTGAAAGTCTTGTAAGAGAGTTACAAAGGCACATTTATTTTTTAAGTATTAGTATTTAGTACAAAGGGGATCGTGTGGGTAAAGACACTCCCTGTGCTTAAGAAAGCTATAATGAGTGGTAGTGAGCTAGTGAGGAAGCTGAACGGGAGGGGAGATAAAGAAGTTGGACAGAGACTAGCACTATTCCTTTCTGATACCCATGAGAGTTGGTTTAGAAAGATGATCCCACCAGCAGAGTAGCGTCTGAGGAGACCTGAGGCTCATTGTGGGGTTTCTGGGAACTGTGTGCAGAGTAAGGAAACCAGGAATGATGGGAAAACACAGGTGAACCGTCACCTCTGAAAATGTGTGGTGTTGCAGTACGACTCACCATAAAAGAAACACACGGTTTACAATACCGTAATTACCTCCGAAAGGCTCACCTTTCTGGGCTGAAGGCTCATTCCTGCTCTTCCACTCTTCGGCCTGGCCTACCTGAATCACAGGGCACTTCCTTTCCTAGATTCTCCAACCCTTAGGAGACTAGGCAGGGCTAACCTGTGGGAGGCCCCAGCAGAAAACAGAGGTGGGTGGAACTTACGGCCACACCCCCAACCGCAGGCTACCCTCTGACTGCAGGAGCTGAGCCAGCAGCTAGTGTCAGACCTGAGAGTCCTGACCCTGTCTTTTAAACCTCGTTTCTGAACTTTAAAGAACGCTGTGCTTTCAGCCTCAATTAATGGTTAAGAAGGAAGAAGGCACAGTTAGGCACCGGGAGGCCGAGGAACTTGCTTGAGGCTATAGCCTGCTAGAGTCAGTAGCAGAACCAGGCTCTAAATGCAAGTGGCCAGGCTTGGTACAGTCGTGCCTGGCAGATTCTTGGGAGAGATGTGCTGAGACTCTTAGCACGGTGACTGCTGGGAGAGTCAACAGGCTTTTCTGATTCTAGACTACTGAAGGGTGAAGTTCCTCAGTACTTGGACCGACAGGAATCATGGGAACAGAGTAAGTTTATTGTCTATAGTTTTATGGCTCTGGCAAAAACAGTACCTGTTTATTGTAATAAAAAACATTCAGATTTTTGTTTTGTTTTGTTTTGAGACAGGTCTAGCTATCCTGGAACTCACTAGTAGTGCAAGCTGGCCTTGAACTCATAGAGATCCATCTGCTTCTGTCTCCTGAACGCTGGGATTAAAGGCATGCACCACATGCTGGCTAGACTTTAAAAAAAAATAGAAAAATCTAAAGAAGAAAACTTCAGAGACAGGACTAGAATAAATAAAACTCCTGAGAAGAATTGGGGGAGGGGAAAGAAAATGATAAAAATATATTGCGCAAAAAAAAATTTAATTAAAACAAAACCCCACTACAAATCCAATGAACCTGCTTGTAGCTAGGATGAAGATGGCCCTCGGCCATCATGCATTGGTTTTTCATCAAGCACTTTTCAGCAAGTAAGTTCACATGTGTGGTCACACTTTGTGTTCTCTCCAAAGCCTATACTTAAAACACTTCTCTGCATATGATAGGTTGTAGAAATAAAATCTCCTTTGTTACTCTTTACAACTGCTTAATTCATTCCAACTTGCTTTACTGAAAGACTTTTGTTGTTTCCCCCCAAATACTATGTGTGGTGGTTTTAATAAGAATGACCCCCATAGATTTGTGTCTTTGAATGCTTGGCCATAGGGGAGGCATCGCTATTAGGAGGTGTGGCCTTGTTGGAGTAGGTGTGGCCTTGTTGGAGGACGTATGTCACATCTCTGTCGGGGGTATTTTGAGGTCCCCTATGCTCAAGCTACACTCGGTGTGGTACACAGTCTCCTGCTGCCTGGGTATCAAGATGTAGAAGTGTCAGTTCCTTCTCCAGCACCATGTCTGCCTGTGTACCACCTTGTTTCCAGCCGTGATAATGGACTAAACCTCTGAAACTATAAGTCAGCCCCAATTGAATCTTTTAAAATTATTTTTATAAAAGTTGCCATGGTCATGGTGTCTCTTCACAGCAATAGAAACCATAAGACATTGTGTTAAAACAGAACTATCTAAATCATTTTATGTTGCTTTTGAAAAATGTGCAAGGAACGTTCAAGGTGATGCATTTTGGAAATTCACAAGCATGTGTTTGATGCACACTAGCAAGCCACTCTTCCCCAAGATACCCCTGTATCAGGGCACAGAGCCAGCAAGATTCCTGTCTTGGTTCTATCTGTCAGGGAGGTGAGCAGAAGCTCAGCTGTTGATTGTCTCTCTCTCCATCCCGAGTCTGGATGCAATGAGATCAAATGTTCTTACTGCCATGCTTTCCCCATCAAGATGGGGAAATTCCCCCTCAAGGTACAAGGCGAGCCCTTCCTTCCTCGTTGTCAGGGGTTTGTCTGAGCAATAAGAAGAGTAACTGATACTAAATCTTTCTGAATCTCTGGTTTCCAGGAGGCCAACTAACCTCACTGATGGAACATTGTGATTTTTGTTTCTTTTTAATCTTTAGTATTATATATTTGCATTTTATAAAAGATAACAGATACAGAGAAGTTTTGAAGACATATAGGTGCAAAAGTCTCATCCCAAAATAACTCACAGCAGTGAATAAATGAGCAGAAACAACCAAGTTGGACATAATATATAAAAGTGAAAACAAGCAATGGGATTCTTAACTTTGGTGTTTATGCAGTGTAGACTGTACTGTGCTATGTCGGGACATGCTTTCATATAAAACATGAACTCAGCACTCTCCCTTTATAGCTCTCCCCCTTCACAGTCCCATTAAGCCTCTTTGTTATCCTTGATGGTTGTACTTCTTACCCTCACGTCAGATATAGATACATGATCATGTGTATCCACATGGAACCCAGGATCTGTATTCGAGAGAAATCACATGATACTTGTCTGAAACTAACTTAATTCACTTTAAATATGATCTTCTCCAGTTGCATCTAGTTTTCTGGAAACAATAGTAGCTTTATTCTTCTTGTATGTATACCACATTTTTTCTTTACCTATTCTTCTGCTGTAAACATCTAGCTTAGTTCCATGATTCAGCTATCCTGAATAGTGGTTCAACAAACACCGATGTGCAGGTATGTCTGTGAAGTACCGGCCTGGAGTCCCGTGGAGTTGTATGGTAAATCTATTTTTAGTTGTATGAGGAACCACCACACTTATTTCCACAGATACTGATACTTTACATCACCACTAGCTGTGTAAAAGGGCTCCCTTTTGCCTAGATCTGCACCAGCATCTGTTGTTATTTGTTTTCTTGGTGATTGCCACTCTGACTAGATGAGATGGAATATCAGTATGATTCTAATCTGCATTTCTATGATGGCCAGTGAGGTTGAACATTTCTTCATACTTTCATTGGCCATTTGTATTTTATCCTTTGAGAACTGCCAGTTGCTTTCATCACCTCATTGCCTTGTTACCTCATTGACAGACAGGATTGTTTGATTCCTTGTTGATTGACTGGATTATTTGATTCCTTGTGGAGGATATCACTGGAATTTTGATGGAAATTGCATCGAATCTACAATAGCTTTTAGCCTCTAATCCATGAACATGGAGGTCTTTCAGTTCTCTAATGTTATCTTCAATTTCTTTGGTATTTTAAATTTTTATGCACTAGAATACTTTCTAGCCACAAAATGTAAAATATTTAGAATGGATTTTAATACCATGAGAGAAGGGATAAGATTTGAAGGAATGTTCAGGAAAAATCAGAATTCAAAGTGATGTACAGAACAGTCCTGTGGTAGCTTATAAGAGAATGTCCACCTGAGGCTCAGATATTTGAACTCTTGCTCCTGAGTTGGTGGTATGGTCTGAGGAGGCTAAGGAGGTGGCCTTGTAAGAGGAAGTATCTCACTGGAGGTGGGCTTTGAGGGGTTAAAGACTTGTGCCCTTTCAAGTTCCTTCTCTGTGCTTGGCCTGTTGGTTAAGATGTGATCCCTCAGATTCTGCTCCAGATGCCTGCTGCCTTGGCTCCACTATCATGGACTCAAACACTGTGGAAATATAAGCACAAATAAACTCTTCTATTTGTTGCCTTGGTCATAGTGTTTTATTACAGCAAGAGCAAAGTGACTAATACAAATCTCGACTGTGTTGATATATTTCACATTCATGGACACACACATACACCTTCCAAAGAAAGCAGCCAATGGAAAATTTAAAAGAGAAGACAATATAAACTGTTAATATTGGCTATCTCTGTCCAGTAGGATTTTTGAAGGACTTATTATCTTACTTTTCCTCCCCTTCCTCTCCTCTTTTCTGCTTTTTGTAGACTGAATTTTCTAATCTTGTGGGACCTTTATCACTCTGCTGGTGTGCTTACTCTTGGTAGTGTTTTCTGTCATTCACTGTCTTAGTCAGGATTTCATCAATGTGAAGAGACACCATGACCAAGGCAACTGTTATAAAGACAAATATTTAATTGGGGATGGCTTACAGTTTCAGAGGTTCAGTCCATTATCATCATGGTGGGAAGCATGGCAGCGTGCAGTGGACTTGGTGCTGGAGGAGCTGAGAGTTCTACATCTTGATCTGAAGGCTGCTATGCTTCAAAGTAGGCTCCTGTTTTCCTCCTGGGTGGAGCTTGAGCACTAGCAGACCTCAAAGCCCCACCTCCACAGTGACACACTTCCTCTAACAAGGTCACACCTACTCCAACAAGGTCACACCTCCAAATAGTGACACTCCCTAGGCCAAGCATAGTCAAACTACAGTTCATGGTAGTTTGATGTTATTACAAAGGATTTTACCTTTGTGAAATATTTGGAGTTAGGCTTTCATTTATCCACAGTGCTATGAAATGTGGTCAACAGTACTGGCCGCCATTAGATGAGGTCCCAGTAATTAAGGAGTGTGCCACCTGGAAGGGAGAGGAGTCAAATGTACATCTGAAATTTCAGAAAAGGAGCATTTCTGCAGGATATGGCAATGCCTTCAAACTGAGGGAGCTTTATTTTATAAGTAAGATCTGTTTTCCTTTCTTCTGATTCCATAGCCAGTAAGTGCATTATCCAAAAAATAGGGAAAGTAAATATGTTCAGGGTTATTCCATAGTGTGGAACCTTATTTCGGTTACACAACTCTTTAAGGTAGGTTGACTGGGATATCACAGAGATGAGAAGACAGAAGTGAAAATGGATGGAATGGATGAGTTTGAGCATATGCCTGGCAAAGTGGTAAAGACAGCCAGTACCAGGTTGACCTCACACCACAGGAGGAAATGAATTCGTGTCCAGTGCAATGCATTGCTTTGTGGGAGTTTCCTTCGAATGCACGAGGTGTCCTCAGGTCTTTATTCCCTGTGCTTTACCCAGCACTCAACACCCACAACATCCTCAACACACTCAACACCTCAGCATATAGGTTTGAGGTGGACAAGATGACCAGGAAACCGTGCAGAGAAATGAAAAGTACTGTACAACACCTCATGTATTTGGAGGAAACTCGCACAATGATAAAGATGATAGTCATGTGGTGTTTAATATATGTATTGTGAATAATTATCATAATCAAGATAATTAACATATCTCTCAACCCATACATATGACCTTTTCCTCTGCCTGATAAGAACACTTACAGAACTTCCTATATACATCATCATTCACTATAGATGCTGTCTTGTATGTGTACAATGTCTCTAGAACTGTAGAATGCAGTCATCCGTAACCGTACATCCATGTGCTGAACAATCCCCGCCCCTGTCTGCACCCAGTTACATCATACCTTCTGCTCTCACTGTGAGTGTGACTCTTTTTAGAGTCACGCATAAGTGAGACATCCCCCTTAGCATGATGATACTGTTCAGCTTGGCCATTTGCTACAAATGGCAAGATTTCCTTCTTTTGGGAGTCTGAACAATGTTCTTTCTTGGCTATTGCAAATTGTGCTTCAATGAACAGGGAGGGTGAGTAAATAAATCTTTTAAACAGTGACTTTATTTCTTTTTGATACAGATCCAGATGAGGGATTATTGGATTATGTGGTACTTCTAATTAGTAATTTTTTGAGGATCTTCAGCATTATTTTCCGTAATGGCTATATCAATTTCCCTTCTCATCAACAGAGTACACTCTTCTTTTTCCTCCACTCCCTTGCTGGTGCTTGTAATCTTTTGACTTTCTGTTACTTGCCATCCTAACAGGCATGAGCTGGTAGCTCATTAAGGTTTTGATCTGCAGTTTCCCTGATGGCCAGTGACGTTGAACGTCTTCTCACATCCCCGTGGGCCATAGCTGAACGTTCAAACCAACAGTTCAAAGCACATCCTTCCCTCATAGACTCACAACATTTAGCCCAGTGTGGGATCCAGACAAATAAATAGATGGTAGCGACTCAGAGTGACAAGGGCCCAGAAATGTGAAGCCATCGAAGAGGGTGGGGTGATGGAAACACCCAAGGCAGCTTTGGGAGATCAGGGTGGGCTTCTTGTAGGAACAGGATTGTGTCAAGGAGCTATGGGATCTTCGGATGAATAAGGTTTCTCCTAAGGTTAGTGGGGACAAATGGCCAAGGCAATGAATGTCATTAGACACAGAGATGCAGCAAACTCACACATATATTTCGTATCTTTCTTTACTAGAAAAGAATATTCTGGGGGCTGGAGAGATGGCTCAGTGGTTAAGAGCACTGACTGCTCTTCTGAAGGTCCTGAGTTCAAATCCCAGCAACCACATGGTGGCTCACAGCCATCCTTAATGAGATCTGACGCCCTCTTCTGGTGTGTCTGAAGACAGTTATAGTGTACTTACATGTAATAATAAATAAATTTAAAAAAAAAAGAATATTCTCCCCCTGCACAAATTTAAGACTGAGCTGTCTAGAAGATTGTCCACCAAACTGCAGAGTAGCCAGGAACACCCCGCCCCTGAGCGCCACACACACGCCCTCCCCCTTCCATTCCGCCCCCCCCCCCCGCGCCCCTCAAACCCTGGAACTTAAGGGTCGGTGTAGATTCCTGTCTGCCTAACACACCTAGAAAGTCCTGATGACAGGTGATTTATGACTAGAGATTCGCTTCCCAGTGGCATCCATCAGTCTCCCCAACTCTACTTTCCTGGTTTATTTCCCTCCACACCGGAGCAAACCCAGGCTGAGAAGAGGCACCCGCACGAATTAGTCAGGGTGCCTGAAGAGGGAGGAGGAGATATGTGCATCTTGTATGGGATGGTGGGAGGGAAAGAGAAATCTAAAAGGCCGAAGCAGAAAGTGACCCTCGGGCAAACACTTGGTGAACCGCAGAAAGGAACAAATAACGATATAAATGAAAATTTTGTCGTTAGTCCAAAAGCGGGAACTAGGGAAGCTACAGTTGCAGGATGGCTGTTCTCCTTCTACCTAGGCCGCGGCTCCCTTCTAGCTGCAGCCCTGGTCAAGGCCTGGGAGGGGAGTGGGGGGGGGGGGCGGGGGTAGGGCCTGAGGGGCGGGGCCGCGCGGAAGGGAGGAATTAAAAAAAAAAAAAACCCTAAGTAATTAGCATCCCCCTATTCTATTGGCTCTTCGGCGGCCCTGCTTTGCATACGCCCGCCCTCTGACTGCTTGGTTTGCTGGGGCTCAGCAGGGTTTTGCAGCCGCCTGGCTATAGCGCTTTAGTGCGGCCGGGAGCTCAGAGAACCGGGGCCCGGAGCCCGGGGAGCCCGCTGCCCGCCGAGCTGCGGCGACCGCATCTGGGGCGATCTAGGTCCTATCGACACTGTGGCCAGCGCTCGGAGGCTTCTGCATCGGTCTGGTCCCAGGGAGGAGAGGACCAGACACTTTTATTTTGGATGAAAGGCGCGGGTCCTGGCGGGAGCTTCCTTCCCGGCCTGGCTCGCGGCTCAGTGCGCCCTAGCTCTGGCCCCGACTCCAGAAGATGACTTCAGGTTCCGCCGTGTATCTTCCAGTGGAGACGGCTCGGCGAGGCAAGCGAAAGTAGTGACACTTGCTGGCAACGCCAGGTGGGAAAGTGAGCCTAGGCGACGAGAAGCCCCGCTGTCCCTGAGGACCCCGGTGCCCACAGCTCCTTTCCTTTCCTTCCCCTCGGCTCCACGGCGGCTGCAGCATGAAGTGGCGCAGCGATGGCCAGGAGAGGTAAGAAGCCGGTGGTGCGAACGCTGGAAGATCTGACGCTGGACTCGGGTTATGGTGGCGCGGCGGACTCTGTGCGCTCCTCCAACTTGTCTCTGTGCTGTTCTGACTCGCACCCGGCGTCCCCGTATGGCGGGAGCTGCTGGCCGCCTCTAGCTGACTCCATGCACAGCCGGCACAACAGCTTTGACACCGTCAACACTGCCCTGGTGGAAGACTCCGAGGGGCTGGACTGCGCCGGTCAGCACTGCTCGCGGCTGCTGCCGGACCTCGACGAGGTCCCCTGGACCCTCCAGGAACTGGAGTTGCTGCTGCTGCGCTCCCGGGATCCCCGGGCAGGCCCAGCGGTCCCCGGCAGCCTGCCCAAGGACGCGCTGGCCAAGCTCTCGATGCTGGTAAGCCGGGCTCTGGTGCGCATCGCTAAAGAGGCGCAGCGCCTGAGCCTGCGCTTCGCCAAGTGCACCAAGTACGAGATCCAGAGTGCCATGGAGATCGTGCTGTCCTGGGGCCTGGCGGCTCACTGCACCGCTGCCGCGCTGGCCGCGCTCTCTCTCTATAACATGAGCAGCGCTGGCGGCGACCGCTTGGGCCGTGGCAAGTCGGCGCGCTGCGGCCTCACCTTCTCCGTGGGCCGCGTGTACCGCTGGATGGTGGATAGCCGCGTGGCGCTGCGCATCCACGAGCATGCCGCCATCTACCTGACCGCCTGTATGGAGAGTCTCTTCCGGGACATCTACACGCGGGTGTTGGCCTCCGGGCTACCTCGTAGCTGTAGCGGTCCCGGCCCTGGCTCCAGCTCCGGTTCTGGCCCAGGCCCCGGCTCAGGCCCGGGAGCCCCTGCAGCGGATAAGGAGCGCGAGACGCAGGGAGGGGGAGCGGCGAGCGGTGGCCCTTGCAGCGCTGCGAGCAGCGCCAGCGGGGGCAGTAGTTGTTGCGCCCCGCCAGCCACGGCGGCGACCGCAGTCCCGCCAGCCACAGCCACCGCTGCCGCCGCCGCCGCCGCTGCCGCCGCCAACCATCACCACCACCACCACACGCTTCACGAAGCGCCCAAATTCACCGTGGAGACCCTAGAGCACACGGTCAACAACGACTCGGAAATCTGGGGGCTCTTGCAGCCCTACCAGCACCTCATCTGTGGGAAGAACGCCAGTGGTAAGTGGCTGTACGGATGCTTTCCTTCTCCCTCCCAACTCCGTCAACTCCGGGCTCAAGTTTGCCTCTTGTCCCCCCTCCCGCGTCTCTCTGGCCACTCGCGCTCTCCACGGCCTAGAGGTAGGGGCCAGAGTGGAGACAGCCAGGAACCCGTAGGCTCACTCCTGAGCTTGGGACCCGCGTGGTTAACATTGGTAGTGATGTTTCAGGAGCACACAGGGTTCCGCCCCCTTTGTGCAGGGCCAGGAGGTGGCTGCCTCCGGCAGGACGGGAGCAAAATCCAACACCCGTTTATTTTACATTTAATTTAATAAGCTGTTTTACTCGGGTCAGGCTTGAGACGTTCTTCTAGAACCCTGTTGTGATCTTTAAGGGGCCACACTCCAGTGCCCACGAGTTGGGCTAAGATCTGGAGGAGACGGGTTCACTTGTCTGCGGTGCAGTTCTCTCGCTTGCCCTAGGCCCTCTGGGGTCGCTGTGGATGCGCTAGAAGGCATGGCTGGGAAGGTGGAAGGACAGAGCTGGGAGGGCCTAAACGTGTTCATGTAGGTGGTGGTGGTGGAGGGGCGACACTGCACAGCTCCAAGTTTCCCTGAACAGTTTCTGAGCACTTGAACCCAGAGCTGGGGGTACGGGGAGTGGATGGGGGTGGCGTAGCGACGAGCAAGGCCAAGGTTTCCAGACTCTGGTGGGTGATTTACATCTGTCACTTGGCTGAAGGAGAGCCACTAGGGACCCAGGCCGGAGGGAGGGCTTATCAGCTATGGGCGTCCTTTTTCTGGAGTTCTAAAATCCCCTCATCGTGCCCGACTGGAGGGCCCCAGGTGGGTTTGAAACTGGGGTCCTGGCTGCCCATGGGGTGGGGCTGGGGTTCTTGTTTTCCGGGTCCCGCGCTGGCGGTCCCCGTCTGCAAAAGCCTGAGCTAGACACTTCAAAGCTTCAATTTTCCACAGGAAATGGTAGAAGAGTAACTGAAGACTCTAAAAGCAAAATAAAACTTTGTTACGTATTCCAGGCGGTTTGGCCTGAGGTTGCGTGGTCGGAGAGAAAAGGCAGCCTTTCTGGGTAGATTTCATTCATGTCACAGCCTGTCTGTTTCCTCCAAGCAAAAGGAGAGATGCGTCTGGCCTGGCTTGGCCTCTGGGATGCCAAGAGTGTGCATGTGGGTGTGCCCGCGCATGTGTGTGCAAGTGCCTTGTGAGTGTGCGAAGGAGCGAACCAGCAGGCTTCTGAGCTACAAGGCTCTGGGTTTAATCGTTTGTAAATTTATCCTGATGGACTTTCTAACTGAATCCCTTCACCTGGATTTGATCATCGTGGGGGAGGGGAAGAAAAGAGCAGAGCTTGTGTGTGTGTGTGTGTGTGTGTGTGTGTGTGTGTGTTGGGGGAGGGGCTAGGATCAGCCTGGATCCCAGAGACTCTTCTGCAATCTCTTTGCCAAAGCCTGTTCCCCCATCCCTCCTGTTGCCCTAAGGCATACTCCCCAGAGGATACGTGTACAGACCTAAACAGACATAGGCTTGTGCTGCAAATACACAGGACATCCCACTGAGAATGAAAACGTCTGGTGACAGAGCAGAGGCTTCCTGTGTGCTTTTTCAGAATGGGGAATCCACCTGCAAACCTCCTGAGTTTTGAATTGTTCTTTGTTTGTAAGCGCACCCTCAACCCAAAAGCACAGAACAGTTTAATATTCTCCCTATTGTAGGCCCCCAGTGCCCCCCACTGCAGTCACCCCTTAGCCTGAGTTATCTCAGCACTACAACTCCTTATCTTCCTCTTGGGGTTCCTTTGCTCCCTCATTTTACTTTTACAGGGATTCCCTCCCCTCTTTCCCACCCAGAGGAAGCTCTAGTCTGCCAACACCAGCATCCTGTTCCCTCTCAGTCTGCATTCTCTTGAACTGAGAGATTTGGGGTGACTTTTCTGGGCCTCCATCCACTTGTCTGCAGAATGCAGGTTTTAACCCACAGTTCCTCCCATAGCTCTGTTAGTAGTCAATCTTTTTTCCAAGTAGATTTTGCTTTTAGGATCTTTAGCCTCTTGTAAAGACAGCGTTTGTTTATCCCTTTTGGGGTAAGGCTAATTTAAGGGAAGAGAAAACCACAGGGCTGGTTTTGGGCAGGGTGAGTGGCAGTGGTTGGGCCTTGAAGCCATCACAGACTTCCGCACACCACACAGCCTAACTCCTGGGACTCAGGGCTCTTCCTTCAGCCTTTTCCGGCTCAAGACAAGCTGTTATTTCATCCCGATCTCTTCATTTCTCTACGGGCTTGTTCAAAATGACTGGGCATGCATACAGAAGAGCTAAGGAATGAGTGATTAATGTCTCAGGCATCCACACATACACTAAACTTCAAGCCTGTTTCTTCAACTGTTTACACAGCAGTCTTTCTGACCTGCAAGCCTTCCTGAGGACCACACACCTTCCATAATGGATTTTTTCCTCTTTTAACTCAGTAACATCACTAATTTATTCATTTGTGGATTCATCTGTTCTTCAATATTTATTGAACAGTTTTTAAATGCCAGGGACCGAGTAGACACTGGGTAAAAGGCGATCGCAGACAACCTGTTCCCAGGGTCACTTTATACATGGAAACTCAGTGTGCCTTTTGTCTAGCACCAGTTGTCAGACTGGGATGTAACTCATTTGGTTGAGTTCTTGCTAAGCATGCACAAAGCTCAAGGTTCAATCCCCGGCACTGAATAAACAACCCAGTCACTTACTACTAGCAGAAGTGGAGGGAGAATATGAGGAGTTCAAGGCCATCCTTGGCTAGGCAGCAAAGTCTGAAGCCAGTCTAGGTTACATGAGACAAACAAACGAACAAACAAAACAAACAAAGCCCCAAGTACTGTGGGGAAGGAGGGTGTTTGTTTTTATTTTGCTTGTTTGAACACAGATGGCCTACTTCAATGGCCATACTCCTAACCACTGCGCCTGTAACCTCAGGGGCAGTTCCTTGCCTTCAGGCCATTCTACTTCATTATCTACATAGCTGAGCACTGACTCCATACAATTGCTGTTCTTTTTTGTTTCTGTTTATCCACCTTTTATTCCTGACACTCTAAACTGGCACTACTAATTTTGCGTGTTTTATCATCTCCCAAGCTGAAGGAGTACCTAACACTCAGCTAGAACTTACTTGGTGTCCGTCGAGTTGAGCAAACTGTTGTACTGCATTGCTCAGTGATGTCCTTAAAGAAGCTGCCTTTAGCTTCTTGGATTTCTTTTTTAATTATTGTGTGTGTGTGTGTGTGTGTGTGTGTGTGTGTGTGTGTGTGCATGTGTGCGTGCACGCATGGGTGCCCATGTGGAGATCAGTGCAAATGAAAAATAAATAAATAAAAAGGAAGGACTTGACTGTGCCAAGGTGTGGTGCAGGAGAAGGTTTATGGTGGATATGAGGTCAAGCATGATCAGAGGCAGAGACATCTAGGAGGGCCTAGAGTGACATGACCCTGAGCCATGCCATGTAAGGAGAGGGGGGGGGAGATCCAGGAGACCAAAAGAGCAAAAGGCAAACAGAAAGAGAAAAAGACAGATGATAATGTCTTAATAGAGATGCCTAGACAGGTGTAGCAGGCCAGACCCAAGAGATGAGTGCCAACATCCCTCTCTTTTGTTTATTATAAAAGGTATGGAAGTAGGAAGGGGCAGGGTAGGAGTAAGAGTGCCATGCTCTTTAGACTGCTTCCTGCTGCCTGAGGAGAGGGCAGCCCAACCCAGTGCTGAAGTTTAGGGTAGGGGCAGGGTATGCCAGCCATACCCTATGACTGAGGGCTGCTGGGAGAACCTGGCAGCCAGCTCCACTTCCATGTGTTAAACAGGCATCTCATTTGGCCATTTTCCTGAGATCTAATATCCCCAGCCCCCCCCCTTTGATAATAAATGATAAGGGGTCATGCAATCTTTTCTGTGACTACTTCCTGCTGACATTGGGGTGTTGTTGGTGGAGTGATAAAATAGAAAGAGAGAAATGAAGGTCCCTTGCTTGCTCTCCAGGCTCTGTGGACCATTTGGGGCTAGGTAAGTATAGGCCTCTTTGAAGCAGCTAGCGGGGCTAGCAGCTTTGGAGCCCTCTAGGATGCAGATTCTGAGGGGACACCTGGGGCTGACGAGTTTGAAGCAATTTGCAGTCTAACATGGTGGAGATCAGAAGATGCTCAACACGAGTCAAGTCACTCTTCCCACCATATAGCTTCTGCGGATCGAGCTCAGATCCATAGGTTTGGTGGCAAGCGCCTCTACCTCCTGAGTCATCTTGCCAGCATTTGTATTCTCTTTTGAAAGGTTTTTCGACTTTGCCCCACACATACTGCCACTTTTGCAGCTGCTCTCCTTTAGATTTAGATTCTATACTGCCAAGGCCGGAAATCATGAAACTAGTGGGACTGAGATCAGGAAACAGCACAGTGGGGCTAGCATCCGCTGGGCAGGTATTGGGTCCAGCACTATGTGGGTGTGGCTTGAGTTCAGCATCCGCTGGGCGGGCAGCATCATCTGGGCGGGGCTTGGGTTCAGCATCCGCTGGGCGGGGCTTGGATCCCAGCATCATCTGGGCTGGGCTTGGGGCCCAGCATCAGCTGCTCAGGGCTCTGGTCCCAGCATTAGCTGGATGGGGCTTGGGTTTCAGCATCATCAGCAGAGCTCCGGAGCATGGCCTTTGTTTTGTGGTGCTTTACAACTCTTCAGTCAGGGATTTTCTTGTGTTAATTTTTTAGGTGTTTTAAAAGCCTGGGCAGCCTGAAAGAGTCTCCAAAGGACTGATGGAGTTTTTGTGGGGTGTGAACATTTGACTTGATTCATTTCACTAACACTGAAAATAAGAAGAGGGCAAAGACTTTTGGCGTGCGGTAGTCACTGTATCTTGAATGCCCTCAGAACTAGTCGTTTTCCGCTCAACCTTGAAGTCCTATTTCACCGGTGATCTGTCCTCCTCCTCAGGAGGATGCACTCCTTCTCAACCTCTGTTCCTCCCATGTCTTCCCTTCTGAGTGCCTGGCACACTGTGAATACTTTCTACTACTTGCTGACTGAAATGAATATCATCAGATCATTCGGTCTTTAGGATGTCAAACTTAGCCTCTGTAGGACAGTTACTATGATGTCAGAGTACAAACTCACAGCTCCTGGATTTGGATTCCAAGGCTGCCATTTGTTTGTTCTCGGGAGTTCCAGAGTCAGTCCTCTACTGTAAAACAAAGTTCCTAATTATGATATTCTTTGTCCTGAGGATGTCAGCCTGGTGCCTGGTAGGGGCTAAAATGATGTGGCAGCTGTGGTGATAACCTGGCATTGTAGTATCTCCCGTCTCCATCACACACTAGATCTATGTCCCCATATGCTCACTGTAAAGGGAGGCTGTGGGGCAGAACACTTCAGTTGTGTGTGTATCAAATAGTTCAGTATATTTACTTCAGGCACTGACCTGTGAGTATAACTCCATGGTCCAAGTCACCAGAAGGTTGTTGTGGTCAAAGTGAAAAGAAAGATTATTTTATTTCATTTTAAAATAATAATAATGATAATAATAATGATAATAATGTCTTTAATGAAGGTACACCCTCACTAAATTTCCCGAATTATAGAAATGTCCCATATGTTAAGAGAAGTATCTATTGATATTTGCCCAAATGCATCCCATCATGAAATTTAGCTCTGTGCGTTTCTCTGTTTTGTAGGATATCTTTCAGGGGGAAAAAGGCATGCTCTTGACAAAAGCCACAGAGATCCTAGTATAAACTTTGTTATGCATGGAGAAAAATGTGCAGGGAAGGCTCAAAGACGCTGTATAGTTTGGTCAAAGCAGGGAAGAATTTTCTGCTTGGGAACATTGAGTCTCCACTCTTGGTTCCTGCTTTTTCTAGCAGGTGAACCTGTTCTGGTGGATTTTGTTTGGGGATTCGCATGACGAGGATCATATAAAAGAGAATAAAAATGGAAGGAAATGCAAACCTACCATGGAGGACAATTACAGGATTAGACCAGATCTGCTCGGTGACAGTGCCAGCCTCATAAGGCGCGTCCTAATGACAGCTTCCTCTTCAAACAGCTGCTGATAGCGATACTTTGGGGAATCCGCATAGTCTCTTTCCTTTCAGGGATTCCCCAGTCACTTTATAGACATTAATTAACATGAGCCTTGTGTCAGCAGTGCTGGTGAGGTGGGTTGGTTGGCTCGAAGGTCCTTTGCTTTTTAGTCTCCCTGTGAACTCTGAGTCTGTACTGGCTCAGCAGTCTTCCCATCATGTGTCTGGTTGTGCCTTTCTCTGCCGTGTTGTGGCTCTGCTGGACAAAATGTCTCGGGAGGAACGTGGTGTCTTCAGGAAGGCAGCAAAGCTGTCCCAGGAGCCCCACTGAGCTGTGCCTTTGGTCTCAGAGTACATTTTTAATTAACTGTCTCTTTGTAAATTAAAACCAGGAATTTGGGTCAGTAGAGGGTTATTTGGTTTTCTGTGTAGGAGTCAGTTCCTTGTTGGGCTGTTTGCAAGTGTGTGTTTCAGAAAACATTATCATAATAATGACCCGATAAACCATCAAGGGGAGAGGTGGAGGTGTGAGGTCACAGGTGGGGTTCTAATGGCCTCTGAGGTGGAGGAAAACTCCTAACTCTCCCTCTGTTGTCCCCTGTGGCCTCAAGTCAGATGAAAAGCTCTTCTATAAATCACCTGATTATCACTCACTGAGAGGTAACTACGTGCCGAATCAACTCTGGGGTCACACATCCCTGCCAACTCTAGGTTTCCTATCTGTAAAATAAATATTTACTGTAGGAAAAATAGCTGCACTCACAGCGCTCATTACAGACCAGGCACTGTTTTTAATGACGTCTATGCGTTATAATTGTTACAATCACATCAGTTGTTATAAAAGATAATATCCTAATCTCAGTCAAAAGTCATTCTTGTTCATTGTACCTCTGATTGGGTGAGATGTGGGAGGAGTCAGGAGCACGTTAGGGGACGAGCCCTGACCGAGGGCTTTGTGTATCTTCAGTGTGTAGCCTGTAAGCACCTCCTTTGCATTCGTCCAGCCCACAGACTGAGGAAGCCCGACAAGATGAGGGGTCATAAGAAAACTGCTTAGGACAAGTCACTCAGTTCATGTGTCACTGGCCCGTATCTAACCACATCTGCCTTGTTACCAAGCATCCACACGCTTGGCTTCACATAATTTTCTCTCCTCTCTGAACGTTACTCCCGACTTAGTATTCAAGAACTTTGAATGATGCTCAGCGCCATTCAATGCATTTAATGGGACAACTCGTGGCTAGGCATCTGTTAGTGACAAGTTCCCTGTCTATCTGCATTCACACACCGTATTGCATTGGACTAGGATAACTAACCACAGTGAAAAACTTCCTCTTAGTAAAGGACTAGTGAGAGACCCATGGCAGGCACTGGTTCCTAGTGGTTTTGAGAGCTTGTCAACCAAGCCCTGTGTGCATGGCCGTGGATGACATTTTTGGATCCGGTCTGTGCTCTGCTCTCTGGGAAGAGCTTGCTGCCCCATTGTTCTTCCCATTCCCATTGTTCTTCCCATTCCCCATCCAGCATGAGGGTTTTCTTTCTCCTTTATTCTTAGCCACACCTGAAGTGGGTCTTGCAAGGCACCGTGTCTTTAAAGGCTCAAAATCTTTTCTAGTATAGTTCCTTTGCTTGAACTTTTAAGCATCAGAGATTAATTTAGGGCTCTAATAATAAGATCTCTAAAACCCAAGCTTAGTGAGTTTTGCCAGAGCAGTTTAGTGGGATTGTCATCTATGCCATTGTATTAGTAAGTTTTGAGTCACTATGCTGAAATACATGAAGCAACCGAATTTACAAAGAAAAAAGGTTTATTCAACTTATTCAAGGTCATGGTACTGGTATTGCCTCTCATGTCAAGATTTCTATGAAAATTGTAATTGCATATGTCAATAATTAAAGTTCCTGTTAGAGTGGGGTCACCTTTGAAGCCAAGGATAGATAGAGAGATGGAACTAAACTTGAGCTTTTTCTGCCGGGCGGCGGTGGTGCATGCCTTTAATCCCAGTGCTTGGGAGGCAGAGGCAGGCGGATTTCTGAGTTCGAGGCTAACCTGGTCTACAGAGTGAGTTCCAGGATAGCCAGGGCTACACAGAGAAACCCTGCCTCGAAAAACCAAAAATAAAATAAAATAAAAATCCTTCTATGGCGAACTACCGAAGAGTCAGTCAACTGTCTTCCAAAGGCATGCCTACCATGACTCAAAGCCCTCAACTAGGCCCCACCTCTCAGAAGCGCCTTCTTGGGAATCAAGATTTTAATTGAAATGAACCCTTGATGGATGCTCAAACCACACCCAGCAGACATCCAGAGTGTTAGCATTCACACTCAGAGTTATTTTCTGAACCAGATTTTATAGCCTGGATTAGGCGTTGCCTCTTTACCTGACTACTTCTCTTTCTTTCTCAAGAACATGGCAAACGCATTGGAGCTATCAGGCTTATGTGGAGGTTTGCAACTCTAGTCTTGTGTTTACTTCACTTACAGGTCTTCATCTTCTCTGAGTCTCTAGGAATTGTCGCCTTCTTCACCTCTCCACTATTCCATCCTCATTTGACTTGCAAACTGGCTTATTTGTGCCTCAGCTAATAATTGCTAAACCCGGTTAGAACTAATCATCACATTCTATTGCCATCATCTCCCCTGACCTCTTTCTACAGAGTCACAGCTCATTGGGCATTAGTCCCAATGTCTAAATTACCACATGTAATAGTTGAACCACCGAATAACATGGGGTTTCAGTGTTCTGCCCTCTACTAATGTCACGTATGTTAAGCACCTCACTTCCGGTAACAATTTCAGTGTTGGTTAGAGCCAGACTAACTGATGTATCCGGTAAATCCTAATATCTTAGTGGAAGGACACAATCTACTTGTTTTCTGGGCTGGGAGTGTTGCTCAGTGGTTGAGCATTTGCCTAGCACACATAATACCTTTGATCTGTAGCACTGCAAGATCCAAACAACAAATTTTCTTTCATGTAAAGTCTAGTTAATGGCAGAAGTAAAAACAACAGAGTTGCTACATGGGAGGAACCATTCTGGCAGTGAGCATATCAATTCCTTCACTATTCCAGTGACGACTATTCTCACACATGGTCTTAACTCAATACAAAGGGCTTGCGAATTACAGCTTTTTGATAGGTAGCTAATGACTCTAACCCCAACTTTACACTCTCCGAGGGGCATAAACTTTTTAGATATCTATCCACTTCAATACCTGTAAGTCAGTATTATTATCAAGCCTATTTGCAGATGGGGAAGTTGAGGAACAGAAAGTTTAGTGACTTAAGGTGAGTGTCTTACAAGTGGCCAGACTGCATTTGCATGTCATTCTCTCTGAACTTCCCTCCCTGCCTACCTGCCTGCATGTAGAGCCTGCACCCCCAAATGGACAGCCTTGTCTGGCCTCAGTGGGAGAGGATGTGCCTAGTGACTTGATGCATGGGGATGGGACAGGGATTGGCACAGAATTCTGTGTTAGGGAAACTAAGGCACAAATTCTGTTTTTACTCCCTACAGACCAGGTGATGCCTGTTAAGCCAGTGAATCTTTCATAGTCTTAATTTCTACCCTATTTAATGAGAAGAGTGGTAGTCCCCCATCATAGGTTGTTGGGAGGGTTGACATTCAAGGATAAGTAAAATAGTGTTGGGCGCCATGATAAATTCTCAGAGTGATGGCCATTATGTTTAAATGGTCATGTGATCATACTTTCCTGACTCCCAACCCTTTACTCTGAAGACCTGCTGTCAGAATCCCACCTCACTGGGTGAAAGATTTTAAATAGTGTAAAAGTAATCCGATATCTGGGATTCAAGCACTGACCGACTGCAGGGTATAGGGTAAGTCACCTAACCTCTCCATGACTGTCTTCTCTTCTTCAGTGGGACCATTAATGAAGCACAGTCCTTAGGGCTGTTGGGAGGGGCCTGGCATGCAGGAATTGGTGACTTTATTCTGTTCCTTATGTCTGTCTCCACAAGTGCTGTGTTAGACATTTAGCAACACAGTCCCCTCCTTCCTGGTGTTTGTGGATTTGTGACAAATTTAGTTTGTCTTCAAAATAATAATGCAGAGGTAAAATGGAATCATGGCTGTTGTCACAATACAGAGATGCGCTAAGCTGTGAGTCTCTGCTGAAGTTGTTGGTATGTTTAGAAACATAGGGTGGGCGTGGCCTTTGTGAAGGAAGTGAAGCTTGAGTTAGGCTTAAGCAAGGCCAGTGTGGTGGAGAGAGTGTTCTGTAGATGTAAATGGTATGTGTAAAAGGCCTGTGGCAGAGGGCGCCTTGTGGGAGGGAAGTGGAGTTTGGATGGCTGGAAAGGGAGAAGAGAGGTTTGAATGGAGATGGGTAAAGATTAGATCAAGCATCTGCCAAATTAAGTCTCTTTTCTGAGGGGTCTCTAAAAAGCCTCAGAAACCAGTGTGTGTGTGTGTGTGTGTGTGTGTGTGTGTGTGTGTGTGTGTGTACCTCTTCATATGTGCGCATGTCTATATCAGAGTGCACATGTGTGTACATATTTATGGAGCCCAGAACTTAATGTCTGGTGTCTTCCTTCATTATTGTCCAACTTATTTTTTCGAGGCAGAGTCTCTCACTAAACCTGGAGTTCACTGATCCAGCTAGGCTGGTTCCAGCGAACCCCCTGTCTGAGCCTGCTTCGGTGACTCCAGTCGCAGGCAGTGCCATACCTGGCTTTTTAAAGTGGGTTCTGAGGATCTGAACTCAGGTCTTTACGCTTGTGTAGCAAATCCTTTACTCTTGGAAAGCACTTTAGGAGGGATCGTCTGTGGTTAAATCTGTGTTGTAAAAAGCTCGTGTTGGTCCCAGTGCAGAGAATGTGCTGGAATAGAAGGCTGTGTGATGGAAGATCGTTAGGTACTGTCATCCTCCTGTCTGATATGAGAAGAATTTGAGGAGGCAAGGCCTTTAGGCACTTGCCTTGAGTGGGTAAGACAATCAACAGTCCGAAGAACCTCAGACTGCCTTCCTTTCTCCTCATCCCAAGAAAGCTGATGCTTCAAGTGTAAATGGAGAAACTGAGGCCCAGGGTGGAGCCACTAGGCAGAGCTGGAGCCAGAATTCCATGTACCCCAATTCTTTGTTCACCTTCATCCATTGTCTCTTGGGAAGGAGACCACCATCTATTTCCTCCTGATCACTTCCGGGAAGCCAAGTCTATGATACAGATGTAATCTGGGTGTGTGTGGGGAATGAAGGTACCCACTGGTACCTTCCATTTTACTTTCCATCCCACAACGGATATGAGCACAGGAGTATGCAGAGGTGCTGGTAGATGTCTGCTGAGCCAACTGGAGCAATCACTGTGAAGAGCTGGCGTGCTGGACACAGAATGGAACGAACCTCTCTCAGCACATTTATATCTGAAAGCCCGTCAGGGTGGCTGCCAAGGAAAGGACCGGAAATCCTTCAAGAGCTGTGACTACCTTAGCGGCAAAGGTCATGTGGATTAACTGATTTTCTTTGGGTGGCATGCCTTCTTGTTTGTCCCTGATCCAGCAGATGGTACCACCCAGGTAGGTGGGGTGAACATAGGGCATCTAAGCATGACTCACCACTTCTCTTTTCCTTGATGTCTCTAGGAAGTTCAACTGCTGAGAACCAGCCAGGCAGAGCCAGCCAGTCCCTCTTTTGATCTTCAGCCCTTACCCTCTAGGTGTTTGGTTTGCCAACTGAGGGGTCCTGACCTGAGCCAAGGCAGACTTGCCTCTTGCAGGTCAGGGTGGGTTTAGTTTATTCTGCCCATGGGAATTGTGCTTGTGGCAATGGCTACTGAGGTGAGGGCCACAGAGCCATTTGAGTTTGATATGGATAAGACCATTTGGATTAGGAAGCAAGGTCAGGGCAGCGCCTGGGAGGAGAGAAGTGTCAGAGGTACATAGTACTTTCAAGCTGACTTCTTGTCAGCTTCCTCCCTGGGTCATGGTGGTGACAAAGGCCCCCAGGAAGCCTGCCAGCCAGGGTGTGGCAAAGATGTGACTTCATAAGATACTGAAGCCTGTGTCCAACGAGCAACAGTGAGGAGAGCCAGGAGTTTCTGCCCCTCAGCAGCTCTGCTCCTAATCCCTTCCTGTCTTGCAATGCCCCTGCTTCTGTCTTCTGCAGACCTCATTTTGAGACTAGATATGGGCTACTTTTCAGGTATTCAGACATCAGAGGGAGATGCTCTCATTGACAGACATGGATGGTGTTCAGAAGAGAATAGGATACCTGGGAGATTCAGATGGAATTCCCAAGCACAGAAGTCTCTTAAAGTCAGGAAGTGAAGTAAGACCATCAAGGGAGAGAATGTAGAAGAAAGAGGACCAGGAACCCAAGCTCTTCCTAGAGTCAGGAGGGTAGAGAAAGGAACCAGTGAGTGAAGGCAGCAAGAACAGCTCATGAGAAGCCTGAGTGGTCAGTGGGTCAACAGAAGATTGAGAGGAAAAGGGCACACAGCCGCAGGTGACGTTAAGGTAGGTGTCAATCCCACAGCTGGGAACCTTTCTGCCTCGGCGGTTCCCGGCTCCTTCAGACCCGAGGAAGAAGCAGAAGCTGTGTGCCCACCAGACTCACATCATCTCCATGAACCAAAGGACGCTCGCCATGCTTCCCCAGAGGACGGAGGGAACGTGCCCTCTGCATGTCACCTCACGGCCTGCTCTACAGGCTTCCTCACTCCCAAGCTCCATAAAGGATCTTATGGACTTCGGGGGCGGGGAGAGGTAAAGAAGCTCCCACGCCATGCCCTGCACACTCCCTGAGCAGGCTTACTCCTCTCTCATATGCTTTATTGGTGCTGGGCTTTTGTACAGATGATCAGTTGGAAAAGCACTGGTCTCTAATATCCCAAGAGGCTCTGGATACCTAAGCTGGAAACCCCAGAGCATAGTGCTGAGGCTCCCAGAAACAACTGGGCCAGAGGGTTTGGGAGCAAGGGAGAGGTAGATTCTGAGCTTGGAACCCTTTGACAGAGCTCCAAATGCAAAAATAAAATAAAATAAAATAAAATAAAATAAAATAAAATAAAAATAAATGAAAAAAAATAAAGAAATGGAAGAGACCCGTTATTGGAACTATACTGAGCTGGTAGCTTCAAACAGCTAGATGCTTCAAAGTGGGAAGTGCTCTCTGGATTCAGCTTTTCATGGATGCAGGGAAGGAATGTGCCCCCTCCTGTGCCACATCCTTCTGCCCCAGGTGGCACTTCTGATTCCAGCGAGCAGAGGCAGAACTCATCAAAGTCATCTCTGAACCCAAAATAGCCCTGTCCAGCCAGACGCTTCTCAACCTTGCACGTCAACGCGCCTGCTGTCATTTGTCAGGGCCGGCAGAGCATCTGTGCTCCTGAGAAGGCTGTCTTTAAAAACTGGCTTGCCTCTGGAACTCGGAGAGGTTTGCTTTTCATCCGAAGAAGTTTTGTGGCTGGACAGGATCACTCCTGATTCCCAGACCCTGATGTAAGCACACAGGGTCTTGAGGCCACCGAGACTCATAGGGCGAATAAGTTATTTATTCGAAAAACTGTCTGATCTGGCTGGTTTTTACCACCGTCAGTCTGTGGTTAGATAGTCTGGGTTCAGCCTCGACACTGTCCCTTGCCAGCTGTACCGCGTTGGGAAGGTTTTCTTGAAGATATAGTTTCTTTGCTTGGCAGTGCGGCCCCCCTCATTTGTTTATAAACACTTAGTAAGCAGCCTTGAGTGCTTAGTATGTGCCCAAGAGTATCACAGCACTTACCAGTTCAAACTAGTAATTAATGTCTACTGGCAACCTTCCTCTCACTACTACAGCATGTGACACACAGTAGGCACTTAACTATACTTTTTTAGTGAATGAATGCAGCTATAGCATGTACACTCAATGAAATGGAGATTTGTTTAACACACTGCCGTCTCCCCGACACTTACAGGAGTGCCGACTTAGTCTTTGGGGCCTTGTTAATGGCGAAATCAAGAACCTTTGGCTCCACATGGCTTAATTGGCTGGCTGGGTTCTGCCTCTGTGTTTCTGAATTCTCAGCCCTGAAAAACACTGTATTTCAGAGCTTGCTTCTCTTTGAGGAGTGGAAAGAGAGGAGCAGGTGTTATTTCTTTGGACCTATTCTCCGAGTGAGAGATGACACCATACCGGAATTCAGCAGCTACCATGTCAGAACGGTAGCTTGGACCTTCATGTCAGTACGGTAGCGCGGCCCACGCTTTCATGCAGTCTGGACAGCAGCTGGGGTTTTTAAACTAGACACTTGGGAACTGGGGGGATTTATAGACTAACCTGTGGTCACGGCTAGTAGCATGTGAGTGTGGTAGGTAAAGGAAGATGCTGAATTCGAGCGACTGAAAGTTCTTACAACTCAGCCAAATGTGGATGGAGCTCAACCCTCTAAATCCCCCAGGTTGGTGTCTCCATGATGCATGTGCCTTGGGGGGCAAAAAGCCATGAGGGATTGTTCTCTGTCCTTACCTGTGATCTTGTTCAGTGGGCCACCATGTGCCAGCCTCTGTTGAGCACTGTCCCCATCTCATTTAATCCCTCCTGCATCACCAAGGACGGCAGTGTTATTGCTTCACTGTACGGCCTGGAAAACTCGGACCAGCTGCTGCCTGGGCTCAAAGCTAGACAGCAAGGACGAGGACTCTGGAACTGGGTGCAACTCTGGCCACTCAGTTCGCCATCCCCACACCCTGCTGTGAGCCACATTGGCAGCTTATTACAAGGGTTTATTACAACATAATCAATATTCCTTGTGGGGAGAAGGGCATTGAGGCAAGGTCTCACTGTATAGCTCTAGGCTAGCCTGGAATTTGCTATGTAGACTAGGGTGGCCTTGAACTCAGGGAGATTCACCTGCATGTACCACCACACTTGGCTTATAGTTAACATCCTTTAATGCTCTGTTGCTATGAGACACAGCCCTAGAGCAGTGACTCAATCCCGTGAAGGAGTTGGGGGCAGCCATTAGGCAAACTGTCAATTAACTCAATCAGTTTAGAGATGTAGAATTATGAAGAAAGCAGCCATTCATCCAGTCCTTTCCTTAGGACTCCTCATTTGTGGTCTTGTTCTCTCTGATGCTTCTTCTAATATAGTGGTTCTCAAACTTCCCGATGCCGGGACCCTTTAAAACAGTTCCTCATGTCGTGGCGACCCCCATCCACAACATCATTACTTTGCTCCTTCATAACTGTAATTTTGCTTCTGTTATGTGTCATAATGTAAATATCAGATAGGCGACCCCTGTGAAAGGGTCGTTGACCCCTGTGAAAGGGTCATTTGACCCCTGGAGGGGTCTCGACCCACAGTTCTAATCTTTCATCTGGGAAATGGTCCAGTGCCTACTAAGCACTAGCCAGGCATATACTACTGCCAGTGTCATGACTGGCTTTATGATTGAAAGGACTATAGCTGTTTTGCCCTCAGAGCACTGTGACATTTATTGATTCTAATACTTTATCTGAGCGGCTTTAACCTAGACTTTCTGTGGATTCAATGGGGCCTTTTCTTTCCTCCCACCCTGGGTAGGGGGGGAGAAAGCACACCTTCTGGGCTGGAACTTAGATGAGGGGCCCCTGGAAGACTGGAGGGCATGCCCAGGAACCATTAGCATACTCAGACTGTAATTTTGGATCCTTATTTATCTTATGTTTCCTAATTCTTTACATGTGCACGGCTTGCAAAGTCCTATCACTTACTTCTGTTTGTATTCACAGCAACCACCTGGTGTAGATGCTCAGACCCTAATGTACTCGAGAGGAAGCAGAGTGGGAGGGGCCAAGTGTCTCTCTCAGGGTTGCCTCGGTGTCTTTTGGGCTCCTCATCTCCTTCCTGTGTCTCCCGGTAGTGCCTTTGCAAGTTGCTGGAGCTCAGATGTTGGAGAACCCAGGTGCAGCATCCTATGGTGGAGAGCGCCCCAGTGGCCTCATCTTAAGGCTGCTCAGAACACACAGTTGGCCCTGGCCCTTGGGTATCTCAGATAGTGGAGGTACTCGGTCCCCTACCCTGCACTTTCAGCTCTGTAGCCCCAGTGGAGTCTGCCGTAGCTAGCCTCACTCTTCCTTCTTTGGCTGCGGGAGGCAGAAGCATTTCCTCCGAACCCTGAAGACAGTGTGCTTTGAGTCTTAGATGCAACTTCTTGACGTTCAGGGAACCCTTGATACATGCTTTCTGAAAGAAGAGAGGAACTGGACCGAGGTAACCTCAAGATCATCTTTGGGGTTTCTGTGGTGCCCTACAAAGGGCCACTGAGCTAGCTGCCTTTCTGATGGTTCAGAAGGAGTGAGTCACCACCTCAAGCTCCCTGAGCATTCCCCATGGCCCACCTCTCCCAAGGAACCAGGGCTCATTCTGATCAGACTCGTCCTGAAGGAACACACATGATCAGAGGCTCATGGGTCTCGTGGGCAGTCCATGGCCCACGCTGCATTAGGGACTGAAAAATGGAGCTGGTTCAGCAGGAGTCATCTACCTCTGCCTTCACTTTGTGAACGTGAATTAAAGAGCCCGTCACAGGTCAGGATTCTTACGCATCCCGTTCATGAAGTCTCTACTGTGGTTCTTAGTCACGTACCAGGTTTTCCTTAAGGTAAAAGGAGTTTGCGGTGACAGGGGAAGCAGATGGCTGACTGTGCCTACATCCTGGGAGCCATCAAGAACAGCTGTGTGTTTCCATGTGGATGAAACAACAGGAAGTATTAGTACTACAGGAACAGAAAAAGTACTCAGCCTGCGTGTGTACTCATGAATGTGCATGCATGTTTTCTGTGTGTGTGTGTGTATGCACATCTTTGTGCACGCATGTATTTTCACACATGTGATTTTGTGTATGCAAATGTGTATGTACTTATGAATGTGTGTATATAGTGTATGTATGTGTGTATATAGCACATGCATTGTGCCTCTGTGTGTGTGCAATGCATCTCTGTGCATGTTTGCATGCATGTGCTATGTTCCTCTTTGTGTAAGTGTACATGCTTACAAAAGTGTAGGCATTTGCTATGTATATATGTGTACGTGATTTGTATATCTGTGTGTGCACCTCTGTCTGTGTGAGTGCACCATGATTCCATTTACACATGAGTGTGCAAGTGAGTATACACAAGTGCCTGTATCAGTTTGACAGAAATTTCTGAGGTCTAACTTGCTATATTGATCGCTATTCTTGGTGTCAACTTGACTACATCTGCGAGGAATTTTTTTCTTAATTAAATCATCCGAAGTGGGAAGACCTACTCTTAAACTACATCTTTCTAGGCAGGAAGATCTCTAATCAGTGCCACGTCATCTAATGAAAGGCTATAGAAAGGACATGCGAGAAGGAAACTCCCGCCGCGTGTCCTTTCCTCCGCTGACAACAGAGCCAGCTTCTACAGGACTCTAGCATATACTGAGCACCAGGTGAGACATTCAGCTTTGTGGGCTGAACAACTACTGATTATTGGACTTCCCGATAGTAGATACCCATTGTTGGACTAGCTGGATCACAGTCTGTAAATCACTCTAATAAATACCCTTTGACTATGTATAGATGTATTCTATCAATTCTGTTCCTCTAGAGAACCTTGTAGAATTTGAGTTCAGATTGAGTTTCGTTGGCTAACATTTGTATACAATTGTAGAGGAAACAATGAGGTCTTCATGAACCCTCACCTCCAACAAACAGGCCTCATTGTAGTCACCGTGAAGACTGAAAAAAATGTGTAATGCTGTGCTTTCATTATTTACTGCATGGGCACGCTCTTGCTGGATGAGGGAGGGTCTGATTTCCCCGGCATGGCCATGAGTCCTCAGAATTCATTCAAAATGGGTGAAATGTAGGCAGTCTTTATTTTTTTTCGAATATAATGGAGTGGCTATAGATGTCTGTTGATTTTACACTAAGGGTTTGGCCACTTCACCTACAGTTATTGATTCTGGCTTTGCAGTTCATAATGTTCAAAGATGATCATTGAAGTTATTGACTCTTTTCTTAGGCCCAAGAACTAAGATTCTCTGTGAAACGAAATGGTTCTTTGCTTCAGTGTCAAGGAGCCTAGTGGAGGCCTTCCTGAAACAGGATTCTGGAAGAATTTTCTTCCTCAACTGAGGCATTGCCAACATTCTCACAACGCTTGTACATTCACACACTGTGTTCTGTAGCTGTCAATAGGATCTAGTGCAAAACTGGGACCAAATAAAACCAGAAGCTCCTTTCTGCCTCCTCTCTTCCTGTGATGATGCAGTGAAGTCTGTCAACTGAATTGGAAGATGTTTGGACTCAGATGCTTGGGAGTGGAGAGGGGTGCCGCGATGTGGCTTCTTGTTTTCATAATTTACTAGAGTCTTGGCGTAGCTCTCAGAGTCACATGATCAGGCCAACTTCCCTTTGTAGTGAGCTGGAGAGATAAGTTTTTCCCACACCCCACCCTCCTGCTAAAACCCTTCTGGAAGGCTCACCAGAGAGCTTCTAGGATTGAGTCCTGCCACAGTTAGCTTCTTTTATTTCCTTGACAACTCTGGCAAGAGTAATCCTCAACTGAAGAGCGGCTTCCAGCATATGGGTCTTTGAGCGTGTCTGTGGGAATGTTTACTCAATCACTAATGGCTGTGGGAGGGGCCAGCCCACTGTGGGTGGTACCATCCCCATGGATGGATGTGGGAGGGGCCAACTCAGAGTGGGTGGTACCATCCCATGAATGGATGTGGGAGGGGCCAGCGCACCGTGGGTGGTACCATCCCATGGATGGATGTAGGAGGGGCCAGCCCACTGAGGATGGTGCCATTCTATGGATGGATGTGGGAGGGACCAGCCCACTGTGGGTGGTACCATCCCAGGGCAGATGAGGCTGGGTTGTATAAGGACACTAGTCAGGAAAGCCAAGAGAAGCAAGCTTGTGAGCATCGTTCTTCCATGGTCTCTGCTTCAGTTCCTGCTTTCAGGTTCCTGCTTTGAGTTCCTTCCCTGGCTTCCCTCAATGATGGACTTCAGCTTGTATGTTGGAACAAACCCTTTCCTCTCCCAAGTTACTTTTGGTCGGTGTTTGATCACAACAAACAGAAAAACAAACTAGAACGAATCTCTTCCTAGTGAGTTCCTGTAAGCCTGCACATCCCCACGTGTGTTTGCTGAACTCTCCAGTGTTGATGAAACTCAAGAATCTGCTAAAGAGAAGCAGCGAGATTGTACTGAGCGCCTGCCCTCAGCCAAGTTGAGTATCCAAGGACATGGGTGGATATGGGTGGACATAGTGGGTACCTGGGCAGTTCTGAAGATGAGACAACCAGGGAGCTCACCTGAAGGAGGAGAACAGAAGGAAAGAGGAGACGACATGCTGTGGACTTGCTCAGTCCCCCCAGAAAGACTTTCAGCTGGAAGGACCACATGGTTCTACTGCCAGACTTATTCCATCTGCCGCGATGCCCAAGAGCCATTGAGTCCTGTTTACTACTCCTACTCAGAACATACCAAGAACCTGTGAACCACAGGAAGTCTTCTTACTGGAGCCTTCTCCCCTCTCCTAACCCTAGTCCATCATGACTGACATCCTGAGTCATCCCTAATGACTGCAGGGTCAAGTGAAAGCTCTTCACTCAATACATTTCAATCCTCTGACTTTGACTTAGAGGAACTTCTCAACAACAGATACCGCACCCCTCCGCGTTTCTGTTCAAGCTGCCTACAGGACTGATTTCATTCCTGCTCTCTTAGCCTTAATCTCCAACCAAAGCCTGCAACTCTTTCCCTTCTCTGAGCTTCCACAGCTCTTGCTTGCTGTCTGCAAGGCACTTCGGGAGAGCATCGCCCATACCTTACGCTCTTGGAAGCTCTTTGATGCTTGTGGCTATGGTGCCTGACTCTTTCTGAAGCCGCAGGGCCTTCAAAAGCTGAGTTTGAATTTTATCGTTACTCTGTGTCTTTCCTGCTCCCCATTCACTGAGGATGCCTCCCAATCAATATTCTGCCACTTAGAACACAGACTTGTTCTCAATTAAAGCACTCTCCAGAGGTGAATGTGTCACACTTGACCAATAATGATATTTGATTTAAATGCATTAGATAGCCTAATGCCACATTATATTTGTCAGACATCAAACCAAAACGAAGTGGCTTAAACAACGTAGGGAGTTGATTTTCTGTCTTACGATAGTCCAAGGCAGGTAGGTAGACCAAGGCTAGGAGACGAGTTGA
The DNA here is from genome assembly GCA_036184795.1 of Tokudaia tokunoshimensis. Lineage (NCBI taxonomy): Eukaryota > Metazoa > Chordata > Mammalia > Rodentia > Muridae > Tokudaia > Tokudaia tokunoshimensis. The sequence continues at coordinate 6,697,691 of BTHU01000007.1, read as the reverse complement.
ATGGCATCCTAGGTTCCTTCTGTGTTTCTGCCCTGCCATCCTTGGCACATGGTTTCCATTTTCAAGGTAGTTTCATAGTCCTAAGATGGCCATTTCAGCTCCAAAAATCACATATGTATCTTATGCAAGGGAAAGGAAGCATTGCCTGCAAGGGGAATTCCACTCTTTGGATATGACTCATGTTGCTGTTTGATTGCAGGTGGGCACACGCCTGCAGCTAGGACTGGTGTCAGCTGCTCCAGAGTCACAGAGCAGAAGAGGTGCTGAACTCGCCAAAGGAAAGCTGAGAAACCTAGGGATATACAGTGAGAGCAATTATAACAAGAGATCCTCCAGTGATGCATTCCCCCAGATTTGAACTGACCCTGGGCAGGTGTTGGAGTAGGCTCTGGGACAGGAGTGGGAACGGACATGAGCTATGAGCTAAGAGGGAACAGGAAGTAGAAAATCACGAAGGGTGAGCTAGAGAGGAGCTGGCCACCCATTCCTCTGTGATCTCAAGCATGAGTTTTGATCATTCCAGACTGACTATATTCCTGGAGTTTCACAAGACAGTAGCTCATTTGATCTTCAGAATAACCTAGTCCCATGAGGTACAAGCTGTCAGCAGTCCCACTTACTGATGGGGTTAAGTGACATGTCTGAGACCCCTTTATCCATAAACAACAGAATCAGAGTTCACCTAGGGCCGCTGACAGTAGAGCCTGGGCTGACTCCCTTTTAGCTACCTACACCCTGGGAGAGGTCCATGAGGTGATTCCATTCTGTGCTGAACAAAGTACTTCTGAGGTCCTTTTCCAGAAGAATTAAGGGAAGGCAGAAGTTCTGGATTTGGGCAAACTCTAAACTGAGAGGACTTTGTGGCAGAGCCTCACTAAAGGAAGCTCAGGGGGGCCTATGAGAAGAGGTGCCCTTGATCAGGACACAGTTGTGGTAGTACAGAGAAGGCATTTGGCAGTCAGGTGTCTCAGGAACCAGAGATGATGGGTCCTTCACGTTGGGCTGTTCTTTTTAACTAATAAGCACCACAACTTTTACTGGAGGAGACCCCTAGGCTGCTGGCTCCTGGTTGAGCCTTTTCCTGTAAGTGGGCTCATCTCTTCTGTCCTTTCAAGACTGAGGAAGTATGTCAGGAATCTTGGATACCAGGCACAAGTATAGAGTGTTTATGTGATGTTTTTCAGTGACTGTAATAGCCAGCAGTTCTCTTTAAAACTTACTGGGGGGTAATTGGGGTTTCATCAAATCCCTCTAGAATGCTCTCATTTAAAGCAGCAGGCCGTGTTCTGCAAATCTCTACAGCAACTCTAACACTTCCATCTCCACTGGGGGCAGGGAGTCGCCTCGGCTGATAGCCGGGATGTTGGGGCTTTACTTACTGAAGCAGTCTGCATGCCTTGGAGAGTATTAATTTAGTTAATTTAGTACAAGCTAGATCTGCGTGGCTAAAATTTATGGAGTCATATATGATCCTTTGCCCTGTTTTAGACTAAGGAGGTACAGTATTAAATAAGGTGGACTCTTTATCTTTGAAGAGGCTTCAATTAAAATTGCATAGTAAACAACCCTAAGAGGCCTGGGGAGATAACTCAACTCCCACAGTGCTTGCTGGTGTGGTAACCAAGCATAAGGATCTGAGCTTCCCCCCCCGCCCCGAGAGAACCCACATAAAAATGATCGGCATGGTTACACGCACTTGTAATTCCAGCACTGGGGAGGCAGAGATGGATACCCAAGGCTTGCTGGGCAGTCTAGGCTACGTGGTCAACTCCAGGCCAATGATAGTCTGTCTCAAAGAAACATGGTAGATAGTTTGTGAGGAATGATGCCGAAGGATATCTCACATAAGTGTACACACACACACACACACACACACACACACCCCAAAACATAGTAGCAAGCTGTTTTACTCTGATCTCAGTTTTCTGTGTCAGGAGCTAGGGAAGGGCTCTGCATGGTGGACAGTTCATCTGGGGTATGGGTAGGGCTAAGTTGGTAGCTGGGGTTGACAAATGTGTTCCCATGATGGCTCATCACACATGTATTCTGCATCTTGGCGCTTCTGGACTCTTCCCTGCACTAGATCATGTCTCCCAGGGCTCATCCGCCACATGGCTTGGGCTTCTCACTTCAGGCTTCCCTTGGGACAGTAGTTCCCCTCCTGTGATGTCTGGCTTCCAAGAGCCAGGAATGGTTAAAAGCCCTATCCGAAAGCAGTGTGATGTCGCTTTCATCCTTGGTCAGAAGAAAAGGCAATGACAAGGCCATGCTGACAGAAAGTGTATGCATAGGGTACTTTGCCTCTTTGTAAAATGGTTGGCCACCTAGGACACCATTCAGGGGCTGGGAGATGACTCCGTTTGTAAAGTGCTTGCCACGCGTGAGGATCTGAGTTTAGTCTCCAGAACTCACATAAACATGCGGTGTGTGGTGGCATGCACTTGTAATTCCAGCTATGAGGAAATGGAGGCAGCTGAGGCCCTGTGCCTCACTGCTCAGGCAGCCCAGCTGCTGAAAGATTGGGTCCCAGATTCATAAGACTCAGCCTCCAAAGACAAGGCAGATGGATCCTGAGAAAAGATATCTTTGGCGTCCACACGCACATGTACATACATACCTACACACACACACACACACACACACACACACACATCACATCACACAGCAATTACAGTTTAGTCATAAGGCAGAGTATTGGCCATAACACTGAGAGCACCAGAGACCAACCAATAGGCTCCTGAGTTAGGTGGGGACAGGGACACAGAAGGTTCTAGAAGAAAGGCAATGGGCCTGACTATTGAAAAGTGAATAGCTTGTACATTCCAGAGAGAAATGGCTAAACAGCTTATGTGGTGTGGTGGTAGAGGCAGGTGTGGGCGTGGGGTGGGGCTGTATTCTCATTAGCTTACCCCATGCTTCATTGCTTATACTTAATTGTAATTGGGTTTATGTTTTACATATGTATATTCAGTGTGTAGGTCTGGGTGTATATATTCACACATGTGCACAAAAATATATGCAAATCCATAGATATGTATATATCCATATCCAAGTATATTATATATACATTATATTAATATTGTTAGCGTTCTCCAGCCTTCCAGTTCATATATCCTGAATGCCACATGTCTTCCAGACAATATTTTAAGTGATGAAGGAAAGAAGGCCACCAGAAAGACATGTTCATGTTCTGTGATGGAGGCCTGCAGACTAACGTTTCCATATGGGGTGTTATTTCAACTGGTGCTACCTGATAAGAGAAGGCTCTTTCTCTTTTCCTTTTCTTTCTTTTCTGTGGTGGAAGCAGACAGTTTATTATGAAAGAGCACACTTCAGAGGGAGGAAGTGGGCTAGAGCTGGAGGAGGGTTATAACCTAAGCCGCAGTGCTGCGTAAAGAGTGGGGGGTTGTTTTGTCACCTAAGGCCACTTCTGTGGGTAATTAACATAGCACAGACTTTGGGATCATTTCTGTAATGCAAAAAGTATGTTTTCTCATGTTCTATCTGTTACATGCTGGCCTGGTTATTGCTGTTGGTGGTGGTGATGTGTGTGTATGTGTGTGTGTGTGTGTGTGTGTATGCGTGTGCGTGTTTATGTGTATTTGCATGTGTATTTGTATGTGTGTACATGTGTGTATGTCTTTATGTGTGTGTATGTTTATGTGTTGTGTGTGCACATGCGTGTGTTTATGTGTGTGTTGCATGTGTGTGTATTTGTGTGTTTATGTGTGTTGCATATGTGTATTTGTTTGTGCATGTGTGTTTATGTTTATGTGTTATGTGTGTGTATGCATGTGTGTTTATGTGTGTTGCATGTCTGTGCATGTATATGTGCATGTGTTTATATGTATGTTTATGTGTTGTATGTGTGTATGCATGTATATTTATGTTTGTGTTGCATGCGTGTGTATTTGTGTGTGTGTGTGCTTTATCCAGTCCTCCTCTCTGCGAGCTGATTACTTTCCCTCACTAATTTTGAAGCCTGCCTCTCTTGGGTAAAATGTTTCCCAGGAGCTGTGGGCCAGAACTCTTGGAGGAGCTGGAGTGTGCTGATCAGTCTTACTAACTTCTTACTACTGAGGTATAGTTCCCACCAGAGAGACCATGAAACTCTCCTCTTCTGTCCATCCAGCGAGGATGTGGATTTGCTGGGGTAGGAACCGACTGGAATCCCCACATCACGGCCAGTTGAGTCCGGAGCTTCTCAATCCTGGAAAACACAGCTTCTACAAGAATGTTGAAATACTGCATTCAGGCAAAAGCAACTTATTCTCATCATTGGCCCCAGAAAACACAAAATCCAGGAAATAAATGGCCCTCTATGTTCCCAGAGGAGTCGTCCTGGTGTAGCTTGCTCCCAGAGGTGAGATGCCTGGCTCGTTAGTCTGCTAATATGGTTTTCAGTTCAGGAGTGGGACCCCTCTGGCATTCCAGAAGGGATGTAGTCCATCATGGCGGGAAGTCCTGGCAACAGCAGACAGTGAGGAGACGGGGCCAAGGATGCTATTTTAGTTTTTCTCTTCGTTTTATTTTGTATTGTTTGAGACTGGGTCCCACTCTGTAGCCCAGGCTAACCTCACACTCACATTAGTCATTCCACCTTAACCTCCTCCCAGGTTCTGGAAGTATGGGTGTTGAGCCACCATGTCAGGTTTGGGCATGCTGTTTTAGAACTCAGCCTGGGGGAGGGGTCCTCTCCAGAGGGGTGACATTTAGCTGAAATGAAATCATCCAGGGTAGGGTTCCAAGCAGAGGGGAGGGTCGAAGGAAAGACTTTTGACACCAGTGTGTTGTAACCCACTTGAGACTCATCTTTTCCTTGAGTGAACCTGCATTTTGTTACGTTATGGGCTTCCCAAGATCCGAGGCTAGAGCATCAGTGCGTCTACCTATTTAGACCCCCTGACCGTGGCTGTGGTTGTATGTGGTCAGCCTTTGTGCCCTGGGTTCCTGATGGCTTCAGGGGTGATCATCCTGCTGGGCTAGCTGCCTCCTTCACTGGCACACTGAGGCTGGTTTCTGGTCTCCTCACAGCACTGTCCTCCACAGCTGGACCTTTCTCAGGCAGAATGTGGGACAGGATCAGCTCTGTGAGTGATCTTACTAATAAGGAAGTGTGCTGGGCTTCCCAAAGGGCTTCCCAAAGCTGACTCCTAACTAAGCTGCCGGAAGTTTTCCTGGCTACTCACCTGCTCGGATTCACTCTGCACACACAGCACATACAACCGAGGCAGTGGTTAAGGTTTCACTCCGTCAGTTTCAGGATCTCCACCCATTATTTGACTTTGAATCTTTGTTTTGTAAAACAGGTATCCTGGGATAGCTTCACCAATTTTAACAAATAAAAAGACACAGTGCCGATTAAGTTCGAACATCCCATAAGTGAGAACTTCTTTTTTATTTTGTTCTGAATGTTATATTTTACCAGCCTTCTATTCTCACTACACCCTGGCTTTTAACTGTAGACATTTTTTGAAATGGCTGGGGCTGTAGAATGTTCTCAGGTTCTACACCCAGCATCTCCATCTCTTACTTTGAAACGACTGCTTTAGAGAAAACCATGCATTGCAGTGATTTCGCAGCCTGGGGGTTGAGACCCCTTTGGGGGTCGCATTCACATATTTACATTATGATTCATAACAGTATTGAAATTAGTTAGGACATAGCAACAAAATAATTTTGTGGTTGGGGGGTGGGGTCACCACAACACGTGGAACTTCAGTAAAGGGTCACAGCGTTAGTGACTGCTATGACCCCAGGACACACACAGAGCTGGGCCACACCTGTCCCATCTATCTTCATTTGGGCTCTGAAGACAAATTCTGGTTCCCTCTGACTGGTTCCTGGCAGGCTTTTCCAATATCCTGTCCTCATGCCATAACCATGTGATGGATGTCACAGAGCACAGACATCTCACATTTGCTTTTTCATCTATGTCATCCATCTGGGAACATGATCTCCGTTTTCTTTCTCTAAGCAAAGGGTGACCTTTGTTGACCCAGAAACAGACAATTTCAATTTTCACTTTCTGTAGCCTGTTTCAATGTGGAATGGAAGCTAATTTGGGGGGCGGGATGGACTGATATTGGTTTCCTTTTGGTGATCCCTGTATCTCTCTGGTTTCAAGGTGATCATTCTTTGTATTTGGTCTTGTATTTGGCTTGCAGAGTCCCCAGGGAGTGTCCCCCCCCCCACTGCTCTCTTTGAGGGATGCAGTGGGTGGAAGACTGGCCTTACTTCCAGTGCCTTTTCCCCTCACTACCTAGTGAGTGCATGGAACCATGGGAGTCCTGGGAGTCCTTTCCCCCTCCTGCTCCCCCCTAGAATGATTCGGGCAGAGGTAAGAGGATCTGAACTCTCGGGTATCCCATCATGGTTTGTCCTTTTGCTCCATTCCCTTGCATCTCACTTAATAACTACCTGTGTTGGTTACGTACTTCAAATGTTATATGCAATCGTTAGTTAGTGAGTAGCCTCTTCTGGCCTGGGTAGAGCTTGACATTTGGGGAAGGGGATGCAAAAACAGAAACAAAACAAAACAAACAAATAAACAAAAACCCTTGTGCTTCATGGTGAAGTCCCTCAGAGAAGTTTGGTGTTTGTTTGCAGAGCAGTGGGCAGATAAGGCTTCTCCAATTGGTCATCCAGGTTGTATCTGGCATAAGATTGCCCACCAAAGGCAATGTAGGTCCTGGTGCACCTTGGTCACCATTCTATCAAGGAGCCTTGGGGCTGTTGTGCTATTCTGGAAATCAGGATAGTACAAGTGGATTTATACTTGTGAGCCCTTTCTCTGGCTCTGGGGTTTGTGCATGAGGGAGCAGAAAGACAGGGGTTTGGAGTCAGTAGAGGAGACCGGGTCCTGTGGAGGCAGTGGACATGCAGAGAAGTGAGCCTGTCAGAGCATGGGCTGCCCAGTGGCCTGCCTGCCTGCCTTCGTGAGCCCAGGCTTCTCATTTCCTCCTGTGACTCATCGAGGTGAGGAAATACTTCAGGGATGGAATCGTTTCTTTAGTCTGCCGTTGGAGCCCTATGTGGGCTGCCTGTGTACCCATTCTTGCCTCCCCAGGAGAAGTCACACTGCACTCATTCCGACTAGCAGAAGTCTTACTGGAAGCACTGAAGGATGGTGTTGCTTTTGATCGCTGAGTATCATTGAGTCTCTGGATGTCCCATCCTAGGGATGCCTACTCTTACATGCAGCCGAATCACAGACCAAGCCCGGAGTGCCTCCAGCTTGCAGGACCTTTTCCACACCTCCTCAGGCTGCCAGACTGTTCTTGCAGGTTCCTGAACTGCAGCGCTGGGCCCGTGGCCTCAGAGCTGATGCTCCTGTGGGTTTAGATTTTCCATGTCGTAAATGGCATGCCATGCACGGAAGGCAGCATGTGGGCTGCAGTCGGTTTCGGCAGGTGGGGTCTGGGCTGTCTTGGACAGCTGGTGTTTGGGAGGCCTGGGCATCGCTGTCCAGCTGTCTCTCGTCTCATCAGGGAACCCGACAGCTCCTGGGGCTGACACACACAAAGCCGTTTCTTATCCTGTTATCTGTTTCCATCTTTTCACCACAGGCTGCTTAACTTGGAGCTCCGAACTCTATTTTCTTCCTCCAATGAAGCGCTTCTCCAGCTTTCTATTACAGGCTCAGGGAGGACACAATGGAGCAATAAGAAAAATAATAGTGAATCCACACCAGCCCGAATCAGAACCTTCACGGTAGACAGTTGCTTTTGGTTGCTAAGTAGCCGTAATCACTCCTTTAAAGTTACATCGCTGGTAGGCCACAGGGACGGGATGGAAATCCACTACCAGTACTACGAGTCTGTCCTAGACCTTTGTCATCGTGTAATACCTCGTGAGAACCTTTCATCAATGTGAACTATGACTTGACTAACATATTTTGTTCAGCATAAAATTTTCTACACAAAGTTTTTGGTACAGAAGATCTGATGGTTAGTCTTTAAAATATGCATAATCAAAATAAAACTGTTTACTCATGGATCACCTAGATGTACTCATGTCTGTTGGTGGCCGGCAGGTCACAGCTGGGGGATGATACAGTGTGATGAACAGTGGCCTGCCTGTGAGTCTGTCCCTTCCTAGATCACCATGTATCATAGCACTTGGTCAGCAAGTGCTCAGATGGGTAAGTTGTAACAAGATGGATGAGTAACACTTACCTTTCCTGACTGAGAGGAGGAAGGAACACCCTTCATCCCCTGATAGATGAGGAAGCTGGCAAAGAGGAGGAGATACCAAGGGTGTGTGTGGGTGTGTGTGTATATGTGTATGCATGTGAGTGCATGTGCACACACATGTGTGCAAGTGTATACATGTGTGTACTTGAACATATGTGTGTGCAATTGTGTGTATGTGAGCATGTGTGTGTGAATGCATGTATATGTATATATGTGCATTGCGTGAGTACATGTGTATGCATGTGTGTGCATATGAGGGCACATGCACACACATGTGTGCGTGTGTGTGTGTGTGTGTGTGTGTGTGTGTGTGTGTACTTGTAGGGGGTAGCCTAACTGGTTCAGACCTTACCAAGTGGGCTGGACTGGCTGGCTAGTGAGTTCCAGGAATCCATTGGTCTCTACCTCCCCAGCACTGGGTTTGCAAGTACACCCCACTATACCCAGTCACTGTGTAACATGGGTCCTGGGGATCAAGCCTAGGTCTTTGTGCTTGCATGGTAAACATTTTACCAACCAAGCTATCTTCCCAGCCCTGTGTAGGATTTCTGATGACTGTAGCCATCACAGAAAAAAAAAGATTGATATTCTCCACAAGAGCTGTTTCTATTGTCCAAAACTCTTGGTTTATGGACTGTGGACACTGTCATGACAGACCTAACAGCCATCCATATTGATCCCTAATGTGAAGAGATCAGCCTGCCTCAGTCTCCCCTTTAGCTGAAAGTGTTCCAGCCCCGTGTCCTGCTTGCTTTATCCTTTCCCAAGCAAGGTGGCACTCTAGAGACTCAGGGCTGTCTCCTGTAGGGGCAGCAGCAGAAATCCAGTCACAGAACAATGGATGAGTAAGATTTGTCAGGAATCCAACCCACAGAGGTTATTGAGGACCTACTATGTGCCATTCGTGGGGCTCAGGTACCTAGGTACCTTAATGCTTTAGATTGGATCATCTGGACATCAACAGTGAGTTTGAAATCTGACCTCTGTTGAAGTTGAAAATGAAAACCTCAACTCAATATTACCTCAGACTTCAAAACACAGTTCAGCTCCCATGAACTTGGCAACCAGGGTCCCCACTCTGAGAGGTCCCAGTGGGAAGAGATGGCACCCGTGGCTCTCAGCTTCTAAAGCTCTTTGTGGTGAGTGGCAAAGTGGCTGATCCTCTACAGCTTGCTATGTTGAAGAATCCACCATCTCTGCAGACTCCCTTCATTCTCTTCCATCTTCTCCTTGCTCCCTCCTCCATTCCCCTTCTCTCTCTCCTCCCACAGATACTAAATTATATACATTGTATCTGGCACTGTTTTGAGAGCTACAAATAAACAATACAAACAAGATCTCTTGCCCTCAATGGAGATCGCATTCTCCTGGGGAGAAAACCATGTGAGTTCAATTCTTAGTATAAAACAGAGAGTATGTTAGGTGGGGCGTGTGTCACAGAGAAGAATAAGAGCCAGGATGTGGTAATAAGTGATGGAAGGTTTTTTATTTTAGCTGGGGTAGTAGGAGAGAGCATCACTGTAAGAAGGGTACTGTAGGTCTCCAATGAGGTCAAAAAGCTGTACACACGCGAGCAGGACCTTCTGTGCAGGAGGAACAGTGTGTGCCAGAGCCCTGAGATGTGGATGAGGAAGCCCTCAGGCTGGGATACAGGAGCCCTCAGGCTGGGATACAGGAGACTTCAGGCTGGGATACAGGAACCCTCAGGCTGGGATACAGGAGACTTCAGGCAGGGATACAGGAGCCCTTAGCTGGGATGAAGGAGCCCTCAGGCAGGGATACAGGAGCCCTCAGGCTGGGATACAGGAGCTCTCAGGCTGGGATACAGGAGCCCTCAGACAAGGATGCAGGAGACTTCAGGCAGGGATACAGGAGCCCTTAGCTGGGATACAGGAGCCCTCAGGCTGGGATACAGGAGCCCTCAGGCTGGGATACAGGAGCCCTCAGGCTGGGATACAGGAGCCCTCAGGCTGGGATACAGGAGCCCTCAGGCTGGGATACAGAAGCCCTCAGGCTGGGATACAGGAGCCCTCAGGCTGGGATACAGGAGCTCTCAGGCTGGGATACAGGAGCCCTCAGGCTGGGATACAGGAGCCCTCAGGCAGGGATACAGGAGCCCTCAGGCTGGGATACAGGAGCCCTCAGGCAAGGATGCAGGAGACTTCAGGCAGGGATACAAGAGCCCTAAGTCAGGGAGCCATTGATTTGGGCCTTAATGAAGCAGCCGGCTGGAGTGGTTTGGGTTTGAACAAGGAAACAATTATGGGTAGAGGTTACCGGATGTGGCCGGATCTCAGAAAGGACTTAGAATCTAGACCTACTTACTGATTCCCTAAGTCTAGTACCTAAAGCACCCCACGGTGGCTGTGAAGTCCACAGTCCTTTTTAGGACTGTGAAGGCCTCTAGAATGTGAGAGGTATTGCTCTGAGACTCTAGGCCAAGTCTGCTTGCTTCCCCCTCCCGTGTTCTGCAGACTATGAGTAGCCGCTGGTGTGGTCCGAGATAGAAGGACCTGGAATGTGTGATCATGGTTGACTTGACCTCCTGATTCCAAGAAACACCATCATCCCAGTGTCTGGAAATTGACATTCAGACTAATAAAGAAGCCAAATGCTGCCTGTGCTCACACTAGGTCAGATGAAAGCAGTGGTAGAAAGTAGACTAAGTAGATACAGGATGGAGTCATTGGCGGACAGGCAGTACGAAGAGGCCTTTGGGGCATGTGAGCAAGGCCACTCATTTGAGGTTGGGAAGACTTAGATCTGTAAATGGGACACGAGGCTAATTAGATCCTGTGGGTGGCCACAGGTCTTCTTTGCTTCTGGATGCCCGCTCATATGCAGACTGTCTGCAGGCTCTGGGCCTCGGATTTTTAGAAAATCTGCTGTTCTCCAGAAGTTGTGACAATTATCTAGATGTGTGACTAGGCTCTCTACCAGTCTATGGCATGGCACTTGGAGAGCAGAGACTACCTCTTATCACTGGTTTCCCATGACCCAATAAGTCTGGAAATCCTGGGTATCTCAATGGTTCATATTGATTGTCAACTTGATCAAACATAGAATCAGTAGCCTCTGAGCGTGTGTTTGAGGGATTGTCTTGATTAGGTTGTTGAAGTGGAAAGGCCTGCCCACTGTAGGCGGCACCATTCTCTAGAACCTGTCCAGGTGATGGGTAAACTTCAATGGAGTAGAACCCTAGCCACAGGGGTGGCAGTGTCTTTATGATGTCCCGTTAGAATAAAAGGTTTGGGATGACAGCAACCACAGCCTGCTACCAGACTGACCTCTATGTCTCTTACGACTTTTGTCTCTGTGAACTTCCTGATTTACTCCATGTTACCTGTATGTCACCAAATGACAGCTTTCAGGTACCCACCTCACATATGTCAGTCAATATAGGCCTGACTTAAAAAAAATTGTGTGTTTGTGTGTGTGTGTGTGTGTGTGTGTGTGTGCATACAAAGTACCTAGAGGACAAAGAACAACTTACAGAAGTCAGTTCTCGACCACCATGTTGGTCTTGGGATCAAACTCAAGTGATCAGGCTATCCAGCGAGTACCCTTACCTGTTGAGTCATCTTACAAGCCCCACAGACACAATTTCTGATGTCATCATGTGGGTGTTTTTGTTCTCATTTTTCAGATAGTAAAGCCAAGACTTGGGAAATTAATGTAACTTACCTGAGTTTTAAGCCAAGGTTGAAGGTCCTGTCAGTTCCCTATGCTACAGAGGCAGTCATCTGCCGGCCTGTAGCTTATGCACCAATTTGGCGAGTTATTGCCAACTTATCTGGTCCGTCCCTTCCTACCTTTTCTCCTGACATCTATTACTGCTTCCTCTTTTTTTTAATCAACCTTAAAACTTGATCAGTACTGTCTTGTTTCTTTTCCAATTGTTATGATAAATAGCCTGACAAAATAAACTTGGGGGAAAAAGGGTTTATTTTAGTTCACAGTTCCAGATTGCAGTTCATCATTGGTGGGAAGTCACAGTGGCAGGAGCTTGAGACAGCTGGTCACGTTGCATTCATAGTCAAGGAGCAGAATGCAATGAATAAATGCACGCTAGTGCTCTGTGAGCTTCTGCTCTTTTGCAGTCCAGGATCCCCTGCCTAGAGAGTGGCACCACCCACACTGGACAGGCTTTTCTACTTCAAACAACCTAACCAATATAATCCCTCAAACTCATGCTCAGAGACTTAGATGATTCTCAATTGTGTCAAGTTGACAATTAATATAAACCAATGATGTGCCCAGGATTACTAGACTTATATTAGATCATGAGAAGCCAGTGATAAGAGGTAGTTTCTGCTCTCAAAATTAAATCCCATAGACTGGTAGAGAACCTAGTAGATACTTGTCACAATGGATAAGTACTGCTGTAGCCAGGGTCTGTAAGATGTGCCCAGAGAATGAAGATAACTGAGGGTTTCTATGTTGGTTATTACTTCCCTTATTGGTGTGGCCAAAAACCTGGAAAGAAACAATTTAAAGGAGAAGAGTTTGTTTCAGCTTGCAAGTTGAGAAGCCCATCGGGTGAGAAAGGCAAGGTAGCTTGAGTGTTGGACTAGTGATCACACCAGATGCATTCCAGAAAAGAGAGAGTAACAATGGACGCTCACATTCAGCTGCTCTCTCTCTCTCTCTCTCTCTCTCTCTTTCTCTCTCTGCTGTCTAGGACCCTAGCCCATAGAATGGTTCGATGCACATTTAGAGTTGGTCTTCACACCTCACCTTCAAATCTAATCTTTGTAGTATGAATGTGGAATGGGCTTTGTGTTCCATTGGAAAGAAATGGAAGGTGGACAGAGAAAAGAAACAGCTCATCAGAGGCTGTCAGGGATTAGGGAATGGATATCTGGGGGAGCTGCAGGAGTTTCTTTGCACTATAGCCCAGCCAGTTGGGAAAGTATGAGGATATGTTATGGTAAAGTCATGTCTGAGGCCAGATAATAAAGACCTCGAATGCCCTTAAATGCCATGCAGTGAAGTCAGGCCCCAGAGTCAAGGTGTCCATGCCAAGACTTTTATCTCAGGCTGCCTCAACTCCTTGCTCTGGTTACCGTCTCCCCTCCCTGAGGGTTCCAGAAGGGCCCCAGGCTGTACAAGGGCCCTCTCCTAACTTTCATGAGAGCAGAGCCTGAACATCCAGGCTCTAAGAGAGTGAAGCCAAAGAGGGCACTGGAATAGCCGAGCCTGGTCCTCTTTACCCAGGGACTCTATTTCCTACAAGACGAGAGTCCATGACAAGGCAAGTGTTCTCAGTGTTGGTTGCCAGGCACCTGGCTTTTAAAATAAATACTTCCATTTCCTACTTCTATGTGCTCACACATAAGAGAGAAATTTATAGTATTTACGTAAGTAATAAAAGAAAAATATGCACGGCCCACCATCAAGAGATTAAAAAAAGATTTACAATTTGAAGTATCCTTTCCAGGTGTCTTTCTACATTTAAAAAATTTCCCCCAGATAGAATCATACTGTACACAGAGCTCTATCCTCCCTTCTCCCCACTTAGATCATGAATATCACCATGTTTTGTCACATTCTTTGACGGCATTAGTAAACATGGATGTATAATGTTCAGTCTTATGGTTAATTCTCTGTTGGACACATTTAGACTGATTAGCATTTCTTCTTGTTAATAATAAAACTATTTTTATTATTGATAATAAGAAAGAACTCTGGGGTTGAATAGCTTGCAGTATAACTCTTTATGTATAGGGGTTTATATTCCAAGGCTAAAGTCCTCAACATGGAACCCAAGGTCCAACCATCTAGCTCACAAAGGGCCTTGAATGCCTTCTGGAAAGACTACAGTGACAGTGATGGAGATCTGGGAGAGCTTGGTCACCAGAAGTTCTTTTCCTGCACTGATTCTGAAGTAGACAAGGTAACTGGCAGATGGTGAGCAGGGCACACTTTTATCATCACTGTGCACTAGTTAGGGGGATGAAACTGCTGTAGATTCAGGAAGCCATCGATTCATATGGACTATTATCTTCCCATGACTCAAAAGTTCCTACCCTGGACTGTCCTCCAAATGAGGCCTGTGAAAGGCGTTGTGAAAGTTGTGAAAGCAGTGGCTTCATTAATGAGATGAGGTACCTGGGTAGAGGAGACCTCAAGAGAACCTTGCCACGTGCTCTACCTGGGACACTACGCAAAGAGCTGCCTGTGAACTAGGAAGAAAACCCTTACCAGACCCTGCATCTGCAGGCATGCTGAGCTGTGGACTTCACAACCTGCAGGTCTAGGAGACATGTGTTTGCTGTATGCTCTACACGGCCTGCACTAATTTGGTTACAGCGGTAGCTAAGTGTGCACAGGTAGCTTCTTCCTAGGACTGCATCCTGTGCGGGAGCTGGCTAGTGTAAGTAACCACTCTTGGCTGTGTTAGAGAAGTGCAGCCCTTGTCCTGAAACTGTGACCATGATGGGGATCTCAAGGAAGATGTAAGGGGAGGATATGAGATCTGCTACCCTGATCTTCCTCCCAAATTCAGGAATAGATGAATTGCCCTGCCTCCCCAGGAAGGAGTAGGAGAGCAAGATGGAGAGAAGATCCAAGGTTAAGACCACCAGCTGCTCTTCCATAGGACCTCTGTTTGATTCCCAGCACCTACATGATGACTCACAATCATCTGCAATTCCTATTCCAAGGATCCAACACCCTCTTCTGGCACCAATGCGTCAAGCACACACACACAGTACACAGATGTACATGCGAGTAGAACACCCATAGACATGAAATAAAAATAAATAGATCTAAAAAATAAAATGCCATGGGTGTTAGAGAAGTGGATGTCCCCGCCCCCCCCCTCCCCCCCTCAAAAAAAATCAGGATACATTGGGAGAGAGGAATCATGTTCCTCTTTAGTGCTAACTATAAACCGATAGCCACTTGGAGCTGAGTGTTATTCTAGGCTTTTGGCCTGTTCCTTATCATTTTATTGTCCTAACAATAGATAGACATTGTGTCCACTCCCATCTCCTAGGTGAGGAACTGAGGCTTTGAGAACGGTCTCCTGCCCCGAAATCCCCAAGCTAGGAGGTGAAGAAATTGGGCTTTCGGTTCTGGTACCCAACTCAAAGGACTACTCTCTTCACCAAGACTAAGCTGCCTTCTGCCTTCAGTGTGACTGACTTTAGAATGTCTCTAAACCCTTATAATAGACAAAGAGCCTGCGAAGAGCTAGGCCTGCCAGATTGCCTGTGTCCCCAGGTTGAACTAGCACTGACTTCCCCTTGTGGCTTTGAAACTGACCTTCAGACCTGCCCTGTTCCTGTGAGTGCTCATTAATTGCTTCTGAAAGAGCCACTTCACCAAATGTCCCCAATTACCACAAGCAGTAATTATGATGGACCACACGCAGCAGAGGACAGTGGCAAGGGTACTGAGAGAGACACTCAAGTTCACAACATAAAATTTCCAAAGACTCCGTTTTGACTCAAACATTGGGTTAGCTCATTAAAGCATCTGCTTTGATTTAGGAAGAAAATGGTGACTAAGCTAAAGAACTCATTTTTATTTATTTATTTATTTGCATGTGTGTGTGTGGGGGGGTGCTCAAACACCACGCAGTGTGTGTGTGTGTGTGTGTGTGTGTGTGTGTGTGTGTGTGTGTAGGCCATAGCTGACCTGTGCTATTGTGTTCCGTCTTTCTACCATGTGGGGCCTGGGAATCAAACTCATGTTGTCAGACTTGGTGACCCCCTAAGCTATTATCTCCCTAACTCAAGAAGCAATTTTTTTATTAGAAAACGTTAGATAGCAAACACTTTGGAAGGGGGAATAGCTCTCTTTATGCTATTAATTATCTATTGCTCTTTAGTGTAGACTCTGAGGATCTGGGTAAAAAGAGCAGTTGAGTGTTTAAGTGGCTTCCCACCGTTCAGGCAGCTACCTAGAGAACAGTCCCCTTGGCCGTGACCCATTTTCACTTTTAATTACTTTGTAAGCTGAAACTAAGTTGCATTTCCCTTTTTAAGGCAAGCGATTTTGGTGCTTCTTTGTTATATGTTGTTTGATTTTCTTATCCTATAAACATTGGCCAGGGTACACTGAGAAACTTGTAGAGCTTGATATTTAGAATTAGTATTTCGGATGGGTTAAAGAACGTAGGTGAGGAAATGCAGAATACAGGATAAGAGTAAAGTCTCCAGAGTCCCCGTTCTTGAGGTTTACAGTTGCCTCCACTCTTAGTGAGCTGTGTGATCTCTGACCAGCTGTTGACTCTTCTGTTCTCGTTTCTTGTCTGTGAAGTCATAATAACGGCACTGTCATCATTAAGTTGATATGGGGATCTGACAGCTATTAGTCAGGATAAGCTAGCTGATGCTGCAGTGACAGGCAAATCCCAAATCAGGGCTTTCCTACAATGGAGTTTGAATTTTAATTCATGTGATTCCCCTGCAGAGCTGGGTGACACCACGGCAGTTCCTCCTGGGTGTCAGGGAGCTCATTACACTGCAAAATGCTCCAACTTCATACCCTCCCTCCCAACACTTCCCATTCTTGTTAGGACCAGGAAAACAGACAGTCAAACATTATGCACTTGCTCCTCATGGCTTCCAAAGACAGTGACCCGAATCACTATTTGCATCTCAGCACCTAGAGTAAATTTGACATGGTGGGAAAAGTCCAGAAGCACAAGAACACTAGGAAAGACTACTGGAGCGTTGGAACCTGTCTACAGTGAGATGTGGAGCATTTCCTCAAACAGTGTCTAGCACACTAGCAAGCAAGGGTTAAAGCTACTGTTGCCGGGGCCTGGCACTGCCAAAGGATTTAGTGTTTTATGGAAGCTTGTTTGTCTTTAATTTGGATTTGATCTAAGGAACAATGCCTATGCACCCAAAGAGGCCCCTGTGAACTCTGGGAGGATGCTTCTCCATTGCATAGTGTTTTCTTGGGACTCTGGTACATTTCAGATGATACACACGTAGCAGGTGGCATTAAAAACATGACATCTAGGCTGGAAGGATTGCTTAGTGAGTACAGCTCTTACCGTGCAAACTTGACCACTGGGCTGGGATTTCAAGAACCCACATAAACGTCAAGTAGGTGTGGTATCCAACCGTAACCCCAACACTAAGGATACAGAGACAGGAAATCTCCCAGGTAAGTTGGCGAGCCAGGCTAGCATTAAAGGCAAGCTCTGGGACCAGGTAGAGATGAGCCTTGCTATCAAAGGTGGAAAGTGATGGAAGAAGATAGCGCACTTAAATCCCAGGCCTACACACACACACTCACACACACACACACACACACACACACACACACACACACACACACACCCCATATAAGTACTGGCTAAATAAAAGGTTTCTGGGGTCTCCTTTCTTGAGGTTCACAGTTGGTTCTACCCTTTATGAGCTTTGTGACTGGCAAGTTGTCAAACTCTTCTGCTAAAGTTAACTCTCGTTTCCTGTCTGTAAAGTGAGAAAATAGTAGCTCTCCTTGACACAGAGCTCACGTGAGGATCTAACAACTGATAGGGTAAGCTGGCTGTGCTGGCTGGTTTTATGCCAACTTGACAAAAGCTACTGTCATCAGAGAGTGGGGATCCTCAATGAAGAAAATGCCTCCATGACATCAGGCTGCAGGCAAAACCGAAGAACATTTTTTAAGTGACTGATGGAGAAGGGTCTAGCCCATCATGGGTGCCCTTCCTGGGATGGTGGTCCTGGGTTCTATAAGAAAGCAGGCTGAACAAGCCATTGAGAACAAACCAAAAAGCAGCACCCCTCCTGTGGACTCTGTATCAGCTCCTGCCTCCAGGATCCTGCCTTGTTTGAGTTCCTGTCCTGACTTCCTTCAGTGATGAACAGTGATGTGGAAGTGTAAGCTGAATAAGTCCTTTTTTCCCCCAACTTGCTTTCGCCGTGGTGTGTTTCATCATAGCAATGATAATCCTAACTGACATGGAAACTGGTACCAGAATAGTGGGATATTGCTTTGACAGACTTGACTGTGTGTTTCTAGGAGGACTGTGGAAGGATTTGGGGACTTTAGGCTGGAAAGGCCATTGAGTGTTCAACGCTTGGTGAGCTGTTGTGAGAATTTGGAAGGTTACAGAATAATGCTGAGAGCAGCACAGACAATGGAGACCTGGCTCGTGACCTTTCAGAGGAAAGCAAACCTCAATTGGGCCATTTAATATTTTGAACTAAGAATTGGTGGTTCTGGTCAACTGGGGCTGAAGCATCAGCTGTGATTAAACAAGAAAGCCGCACAGCACAGCAGTAGTAAAATCATTGCTTTACAATTGATGCTGTGTTTCCGGAGCTGAGAAAATAGCAGTGGTTAAGAAGAGACCAGTATCACTGAGGTGAAATCTGCGAAGCTATACTCCAGAGGTAGCCAAGGTTATACCTCATGCTAGCAGCCAAACTCGGTCCTGTGTAAGAGTGTCCCAGGTTGTATTGGTTTAAAAAGGATGAAGGGCCCATGAAGAGCAGCTGAGGCTCGGCACTGTGAGAGGCTAGAGGAGTCTATCGGTGAAGGTGTACCCTCGGTCACAATTAAAGGCCCAGGGTTGAAGGGGTCATGCAGAGAAGTCGAGTCTTGGCACCATGCAAAGAGTCCAGGAGAGGCTATTGTTAAAGTGCAGCCCAGTTGAATCAGAAGACCCCAGCATTTTGAGATGCTAGTACCATAAGATGACCACTATCTCAGTTAGGGTTTTACTGCGGTGAAGAGACGCCATGGCCAAGACAACTCTTATAAGGACAACATTTAATTGGCTTACTGGTTCTGAGGTTCAGTCTATTATCAAGGCGGGAAGCATGGCAGCATCCAGGCAGGTCTGGTGCAGGAGGAGCTGAGAGTTCTACATCTGCATCTGAAGGCCTCTAGGAGAAGACTGTCTTCCAGGCAGCTAGGGTGAGGGTCTTAAAGCCCATGCCCACAGTGACACACCTACTCCAACATGGCCACACCTCCAAATAGTGCCACTCTCTGGGCCAAGCATATACAAACCACCACAACCACCAAGAACAGCAGTAGCAGTAGAAAAGAGCCAACCTGAGCCTGGAAAACAGGCTGCGTGTGTTACTCAGGGCGGAGCTGAAAAGGTGGCTTAGACCCTTTGGAGGAGCCATAGATCCTGATTGAACCCAGACACTGCATGCTGAGCTATTTATAATGTTGGAGTTTGGTTCACTTTGATTTGATCACGATGGTGCCTCCCTCTTGGAATAAGAAAGTATTTAACTTATTTTGATTTTATAGGCACCCAAAGTTGAGAGACTTGAACTTTTTACAAGACTTTGGATTTTTAGAGATATGTTGGACATTTTAAAGAGACTTTGAACTTTTAAGTGTTTGAATCTTAAAAGACTGGGGTCAGTTGTCCTGGCTGGTGTTATGTCAACTTGACACAAGCTAGAGTCATCAAAGACGAGGGAACCTCAACTGAGGAAATGCCCCCATAAGAGTGGGCCGCAGGCAAGCCTGTAGAGCATTTTCTTAACTAGTGATTGATGAGGGAAGCCCCAGAACACTGTGGGTGGAGACACCCCTGGGCTGCTGGTCCTGGGTTCTATAAGAAAGCAGGTTGAAGAACCCAGGAGGAGGAATCCAGTAAGCCCCAGCCCTCATGGCTTCTGCATCAGCTCCTGCCTCCAGGTTCCTGCCCTGCCTCCAGGTTCCTGCCCTGCTTCCAGGTTTCTGTCCTGCCTTCCTTCAGTGATGAACATGATGTGGAAATACAAGATGAGTAAGTCCTTTCCTTTGCAACTTGCTTTGTTCATGATCTTTCCTTATAGCAACAAAAACCCTAACTGAGACATTGGGTTATGCTATGGTAACCAACAGGTCACAAATCTAAACATGGGCTTAAAATCAGATGAACCCAAGTTAGAATCCCAGAGTCAGCACACCTACCGAATGCGTGCTATTTTTTGTCACTGTGATGAAGTAGACTTAAAGTAAGAAGGTTCATGATTTCAGAATTTCAGCCCATAGTCAGATGGCTGCATCACTTTGGGCCTCTGTCACACAGCAGAGCAAAGCTTCTTATTCGATGGCAGTCAGGAAGCAAAGAGAGAGGAAGGGAGGATCACAGCACGTCCTTCAAGGGAGCACTCCCAGTGAACTAACTTCCTTCAACTCTGCTGACTCCTTGAAGGTCTGCCAGTCCCCCACCAGTGCCATGAGCTGGAGACCAAGCCTTTAACACTAGATTTTAGGAGACATTTCAGATCCAAACCATAGCACCAGATAGCTGAACTTTCTTAGATTCAAAGGCTTTACAGTGAAGGTGGTCGTGGTAAAGTCCATGTCAAAGGATTGTTGTGATAATAAAAATAACACAGTAGATATGAAATGTTTGCCCAGCCTGGTATGAAATGAAGTGTTCCTGGGCTATACTCATTCCTGCTGGTCTGGAGATGGTGGTGAGCAAGTTCTCAAAGCCTTCGGTTGGCCTGTCTATAAAATAAAAAAAAAAAATAAAAAAATCCATACCCTAAGGGTACAAAGACTCTAAGGGTCTGAAGAGATCATGTAAACAGAAAATAGGGCAAAGAGCCATTACCCAAAATTTAAACACTTTTATCTCCACCAAGCTCATAAGGGCATCAGGCTTTGATCCAGACCCAGCCTCAGGGGATTTTGTTTTTTTTCTGGAAAGCATAAAAAGGAAAATTGTATTTTGGTGGCACCAGCCTTCAGCCGCAATCGTTCACACTTATTTCGAGCTTGCCATGAGCTGAGCACTGTTCTCAAAATCACACATGACTAGGTTTCTGCAGGCTGGATGAGCTATTGGAAATACCCACCAGCATGGACAGAGAATGCTGCTCTGTAAATGCCAAATTCCTTGCCCGGCCCTACCATGTCATCTCCTCTCTTACTGCCATTTCCATGACAGGATGGAATTTTTGGCATTAGGAGAGAGAGATCTTAACTATCCTGAGCCACCCAGCTTGGCATTGCAGGAATCACAGCCGATAATGGGCTTATCTCACCATCTGTAATAAGCAGCCACTCAGAGCAATGGAAACATCACAAAGTGAAAGGCTTGACCTTTCTCACAGCTGGGCGCCTGACAGCCAGCAATTGCTGCACACCGGGACCCTGTAACAACCAACTCAGGTGCCCATGGGAGCCTCAACAGGAAGATCCCAGTGTGAGAACACACCACACACCGTCATAACACGGCTGCTGTGAGCCCCTTTCAAAGTGTACTCATTGTCTGGAAGCTTCTGAGAACAGGCCACATCCTTTTTGAAACTTCTCCCTTCCCTGTCCTCTCCTTTGTGTCCCCATTTGAGATTGTTGCTAATACCTTTCAGTACTCAGCACCCTGGGGTACCTGCACACAGTAGGCAGCTAGCAAATGCTTATTGAATGAATAACTAAGGAAGGGAATAAGGAACCTCAAAAAGGCAAGCATCCTAAGTAAAAAACTTGTAGATATAATGAGTCTCCTGGGAATTAAAAAGTGAACATTCTTCACTTTGTCTAATGTCTTTTAAAAAGGAAAAGGGAAAAACCCTAACACCAGGAAGCAACTCTGCAGGGAACAAGTTAAATGTGTAGAAAATGCTGTGGCTAAGGGGAAATGTGCACGATGATTGATTAGTCATGCCTGCTGGGGAGCAGCCTAGGAGGAGGGCAACACTAGGGCCTGCCAGTTGCCTTCTCTCTCCTTTCCTTAACTAGCAACCAAATGAGTAAAACTATAGCTTTTAAGAGTAAAGGATGGTCTTTTCTTCAGCTCCTAATTGGGAAATTTAGCAAATATGTTTCACTATGAAAATGAAAGTGATGTGGAAAATACACAATTTTGTAGTATGTTGACAAATTTACATATATGTGTGTGTGTATGTGCATGTATGTGCATGTGCATATGTATATGATGTATATTGAGCATAAAGGAAATGAGACTGTTCATCTGAATTACCAATTATACTTTTTGGGTAGGGAATGAACAGGAACATAATGGCAGGCATGCAGGGAGGAGGGCCTCTTTTTTTAATTAGGTATTTTCTTTATTTACTTTTCAAATGTTATCCCCTTTCCTAGTTTCCCCTCTGAAAACCCCCTATCCTCTCCCTCCTCCCCCTGCTCACCAACCCACACACTCCCGCTTCCCTGTCCTGGCATTCCCCTACACTGGGGCATCGAGCCTTCTCAGGACCAAGGGCCTTACTTCCTATTGATGTCTAACAAGGCCATCCTCTGCTACAAATGCTGAAGCCATGGGTCCCTCCATGTGTACTCTTTGGTTTGTAGTTTAGTCCCTGGGAGTTCTGGGGGTACTGGTTGGTTCATATTGTTGTTCATCCTATGGGGCTGCAAACCCCTTCAGCTCCTTGGGTCCTTTCTCTAGTTCCTCCATTGGGGACCCTCTCTTCAGTCCAATGATTGGCTGAGAGCATCCACCTCTGTGTTTGTCAGGTACTGGCAGAGCCTCTCAGGAGACAGCTATATCAGGCTCCTGTCAGCAAGCGTTTGTTGGCATCCACAATAGTTTCTGGGTTTGGTGAGTGTATATGGGATGGATACCCAGGTGGGGCAGTCTCTGGATGGTCTTTCCTTCAGTCTCTGCTCCACATTTTGTCTCTGTATCTCCTCCCATGGGTATTTTGTTCCCCCTTCTAAGAAGGACCAAAGTATCCACACTTTGGTCTTCCTTCTTCTTGAGGGAGGAGTTCCTTGCCTCTCACGCACTAATACTTGAATACTCTTAACCTCAACTCATCCACATGGAACATTTTTTCACATTTGCATGTTCTTTATCCCTCCTTTTCCATATCCTCTCCATATTTTTCTTCCTGCTGCACAATTTAAAAGTAAGTTTCAGGAGCAGGGGAGGTAACTCAGTGGCTAAGAGAACTTCCAGTGGCTGCTTTTCTAGAGGACCTAGATTCAATTCCCAGCAGGCACACATCAGCTCATAACTGTTTGTAGCTCCAGTTCTAGTGTATCTATCACTTTCTACTGGCCTCCTCATGCTCTAGACATGTATGTTGTACACAGACATGCATGCAGGCAAAACATCCAAACACATAAATAAGCTAAGCTATGTCTATACATCATGTCCTCTTCATCTGAAATGCATCAGCTGTATTTCATGGGAATATGATGACTCTTACTCCAAGGACATTATTGCAACCAGAGATCTAACAAGAAGATGACCAGACACAAGTTCACTAATGCCACCAGCTGTTTTGGAGTCCTTACGTGATCTTCTTCACATGTCACAGAAGTGACTTGTACTTCTTTTTAGAGCCAGTGCATCCCATTTGATCTCCTAGACTCTCTAGTCTCTTTTAATCCAGGCCAGCCCCTCCTCTCTTTATGTTTTTGTAGCTGACTGATTTTGAGGGGGAAGAAGTCCAGATACGTTAAGGAATGCCTCACATTCTGTATCAGGCTAATGGCTTCCTTGAGCTAACGTTAATGTGGAGTGTTTATCAGGAGCACCCAAAGACACTGCCCACCATGAAGTTATTGTTTCATGTCTGATAGTCTCAGAATCGGAGACCTTCACTTGGATTCTTTGGTTAGAGCCAATGACTCCAAGATTTGTAATTCATTGCAATCATTAAGTATTATTTGATAACACTTGGAAATCATATGAACATCCTGTTCCCCATCAGTCTTTTGCCCAAAGCTCTATCATTCAGCAATGATCTTAACCTAAATACGGGACCGCATGGGACCGCATGAACCTTCCATTGGTGGCCTACTGGCTCCATGGTTCCTTTCATGATTACTAGCTGAAATTCTAAAATCTGTGTGTTGATGGTGTATGCTTTTATAGTTTGTCTTACTTATCTTTATAAAGAGCATAATAACAGAGAGCTGATATGAAAATTAATCTTAATCATGAATATCAAAGAGCCTTGTACGGATGTTCATGGTTTTGATCATTGAAATTCCTTATTTACATTCAAGATGGCTGCCAGAAATAAGATAAATGTACTTAGAGAGCTGTATCTGAAAGGAATGCATGTAAGTAGTTCTGGATAAGTAAGTAGCCCATAAAAATATGTATAAGCTTCTACCGAATGCTCATACAGTTTCTAAACATGGAGAACAGCCCATTCTCAGAATCAATTCAAGCACCAGGTGGTACAGGACCTAGAGACCATTAAAAGAAAAGGAATTTGCTATTAATTCACTCAATTATTACTTTAATCATTAAATAAGCTGAGAAGGTGACATACTGAGTTAAATGATTCCTGATTCCTGCCTCCAAAGACTTGATGGCGCAACTTCTCCTGGGACGGTGGGGCTGAATCCAAACCCAGGTCTGCCTTTCCATCCAGAAATGAACACAGTGGTGGGGAGCCCCCTGATGAACTTTCCTTGTCATGCACACTCTTGTTTTTCATATTGTTGTTGTAATGGAGCTGGGGAACAGATTTCCACGCTGGCCTCTTCCAGAGCCCCAGGCCTTCAGGGAAAACAGCAAATACACCAGGGTTGCCAGGAACACTCCCCTGAGAAGCTATCTCCCTCCCTCTCTGTGGTGTATATCTGAGCAGGCTGACCCAGTAGGGACACAGGCCACCAGAGTCACCTCTCTAGAGTTCAACACAGTGAATCATCCCTGCCTCCCTCCGCCTACCTGCTGTCACATGTCCTCTTAAAATTTTTTGTTTTATCATATATGGGTGTTTCGCCTACATGTATGTCTATGCACCATGTGTGTGTAGTGCCTGCAGAAGGCAGAATGTCAGATCTGCTGAAATTCTAATTACAGGATGGTGGTGAGCTGCCATGTGGGTGCTGGGAATTGAACTGGGTCTTCTGGAAGAACAGTCAGTGCTCTGAACCACCAAGCCATCCCTCCAGGCCACTTCATACTCTCTTTCTCTAAAAAGCAGCTTTCTTTAGGTCTCGATGTAGTAGGGACCTCTGGGAGCTATGGTGAATATAATCTGTCCTTTCTCACTAAGGTGCGGTCACCTGGAGGCTATGGTGTGAACTCCTATTGGGAGCATCTTGCCACTTCCTCCTCTCTCTACCATGATGATGGTGGAGGCTTCAACAGCCCCCATCTCTCAAGCAGGGACCTTATTAAACCAAAGGACATGCAGTATGACCAGGTAGCAGATCGCCATGGTTTCCAGCCATTAGGAATACGGTGGTGTTACTACATGTAACTCCACCGATCTTCACTGGCTCAACTATACAGTTTTTATAAATTAGTTTTTATAAATTACTATTGGGATCAGTGACAACCTGGTGGTGAAGAGGGAGCTATATGCTTACACAAGGTTGCTTCACATGAAGAATTTGACGTGCAAAGGACTAGGGCACTCTGCCCTTTTCTTCTTTCCTTTTCTCTATAGGTCTCAGGCACAACACATAATTGAGTTACTCACAATCCTAAGTTCATGGCCGATTCACTGCCATTAGTACCGTCTTGTTCATTTTAGATTTCAGTGATGTTCTCTTCATCTGTAATCTCCTCTCCACTACTGTTACCCATTCATAGCTTTTAATACATGTTCTTGAGCATGTATACCTTCATGAACTGTGAGGTGTGGCTGTGTGCTCATGTGAGAAGACACACATGCAGGTTTATGTGTTCTGCTATTGATGTTTAGAAATGGCACTGCATAAGGAAGCTTTTTACCTATGTTCTATTGCTTTCAGGATCCTCCCATGATATTGGCTGAACAACTAATTTATAAAAACTGTATAGTTGAGCCAGTGAAGGTTGGTGGAGTTACATGCAGTAACACCACCGTATTCCTAATGACTGGAAACCATGGCGATCTGCTACCTGGCCATACTGCATGTCCTTTGGTTTAATAAAGTCCCTGCTTGAGAGAGGGGGGCTGTTGAAGCCTCCACCATCATCATGGTAGAGAGAGGAGGTAGTGGCAAGATACTCACTGTCCATATAGTCTCTGCCCATAAAAGGGCAAATGGCATAATGATTTTTGAATCCTTCTGTCCAAAAAGGGTCTAAAATAAATCACATGACCATTCCCACCTTCCTAAGGGGTTGGAATGGCAACCCCATTAGCCATCTCACAGGAGGAAACATTGAAACCAATTGGCAAATGGATCTGATGACTGTCACGCAGTAAGCTACACCATATTTTGTGTCTGTCCATTCTATGTTACCCCCAGCTCCCCACCTCCACAGACCTCAGTGCTGGCATGAGGAGCCTTTCATTTGTCCCCTTGTGACTCATGCAAGTGTCCCTCTCTGCTCCACACCCAGAGTTGAGCTTGTTGTTTTGTAAGGTTTCTGTTTTGCTTCTGTTGGTAATTGCTTTCTGATCTTCCCAGTCCATTGACTAGAATATGGAATCTCATGGTTGACTCCAGTTTTGTGTTTTCCGTTACAGGTGATGGGTTTTAGATACTCACTGACCGCTCTTACTTCCCATTTTGTAAGCGTCCTATTCATATCCCTCAGCCATTTCCCGCCCCATTTCCTACCCCTGCTGTCAGTTGATTGGAGTCTCATGTATAGATAGATGTAAATCCTTTGTTGCATTGTAATTCTCTGTCCCTATGCTGCTTCTTGTTTAATGTGTCCCTCATGTCTTCTATTGAGCATAAACCCTTAATGTTGTTTATTTAAATCATCTACATGATTTTTCTCTTGGGTCTGTGCTTTAAGCATCTAATTTAGGAATACTATAAATCCACAAAGGCATTCTCTCATGCTTCGTCCTGTTTAGAGATTTTTGCACCTAGGTGTTCTGTTTTGGTCTCATATAGCCCAGGTTGGACCTGAAGTTAAATTATATCTGAGGATTGTCATAAATGCCTGATCCTCCTCCTCTGCCTCTCAAGTGCTGGGATTATAGGCATGCTATACAACACTGGGTTTTTATTGCATACCCAGGACTTCATGGATGCCAGGAAAGGACCCAGATATACATGTGGGTTTTTCATATACATTTCTGTGTGATATATGGGAAGGATCCAAGTTTATCCAGGGAGCCAGACATTATCATTCAATCTTTCTTTTTCCAAACTTCTATCTAACCTTTTAACAAAAGATTCATTCTTACCTACGTATACGTGTATGGCAATGCCCTTGGAGACCAAAGGAGAGTGTCAGAACCACTGGAGCTGGAGTTCCAGCAGGTAGTTGTGAGTTGCCCAGCATGAGTGCTAGGAACTGAACTGGGGTCCTCTGAAAGGTCACCTTAACTTCTGAACTCTCTCTCCAGCCCCCTTTCAATCCTACCTTTATTTTAAATTAAACTCCTTGATATACTAGTTCCCCACACATCTTTTCATTTTGTCTTGGACTCTCTACTAAATCTTACTTTTAGAAAATAAAAGACAATGCATTCTACTGTGCAAAGTGTTCTGATTAGGGGCACCTTGAAGGTGCCCCACAGCCCTAGAACAGGGCAAGTCATGATAAACAAACATGAACCTGATGTCAGAAGACCCTGGGCTCAGTTCGGTCTCTCACTCAATGGCCTCAAACCTCCATTTCTCTATAAAATGGAGAGGATGCTGCGAACCCTGACTCCAGTAAGCATTAAATGATGGAACTTTTTTCAGTAACTAGTATTTTTCCCTTTGATCTTCGTCATCACTGTGGTGACTGTGTGAGTGGTTTTCCCTAGTCCACATCAAGGTGATACATGGAGGACACATTGACCTTTATCCCTCAGGTGTCATTGCCTCTTGTCCCTACCTGAAAACTCATGCCTTCCACACAGTTACACCTGGATGCCCTTGTGGTATCCTACACAGGCTCCCAGGAGCTTGCTATTGGCTTGCCCACTGGAACTTCTTTCAGCTCTCCTAAAGTCTCAGAGTAATTCCTTCCCTGCCTTCCTTCATAGTCACCAAGTCACCTCCAGCCTTAGGGTCAAACACCTGGCACATGGTAGACCCTTAATCAAGACCATTGGACCAGCCATTGGTGTGTTCTTCATACCTGGTAATTTCTACACATGGGTTTACAACCATGTGATATTTGTTTCTGGTACTCCTTCCCTTTTAACTCCTTTCTCAAAAAGGGGCAGGGGTGTAAAAACAAAAGCTCTGGCTATAGGAATTGAGGGAAGTCAGGCTCTGGGATGGGCAGTGTGGTGGGGCTGCTCAGCCTGGGTCTTGAGAATTGGTGTGCTTTAACGACCACACAGCTGGCTCTGCAAAGCGCTACCTTGGCTGTCTTTCAAAAACAGATTTTTTTATTCTTTTCAAATTTTATTATGTAAGTGCTTGATCCCTGGACTATGCCTCTGTTCTGTCATCTTCTTTCCTGAGTCTTGAAGCTCCATCAGTCCAGGCAGGTGGACCAAGTAATGCCTCTTGACTTTCCACACTGGTCAAGAAGGGCAGGAACTTCTTCCAGTAGGACAGCCCTCTGATTATGATTATCTGATCATGACTGGGAACACCTCACCACAGCTCACACCTCAAATCACAGCACTCTTGTCCTTGTTCCCTGTGGTGTTAGTGACACAGTCCCATCGCTTTCTGAATCCTGAGATCTATGCTCTGCCCTTGGCTTAATCTCAGCTTGAGTAACGAGCCGACAGAGGATCCTGGAACCTGGCTGTATCCAACTAGACCAAACCCTATCTCCAAGTGACTTCCCTGTTAATAGGGTATTTTAGATGCCCTAAAGAAAAAGGTCTCCATCAAATGAGATGTAGAGAATCTGCCGGACCCTGTGGCTAGGTCTAGGTAGGGGTAAGAAGACTCTGAGAAGGAGGGATTTGACTGGCAAATAAATACAGGTGTAGGGAGAATTTCATTGCACTATTACCTGAACCTAGTGTACTCTGGGCAACAGGAAATGGGGAGGGAGGAATTGAGGCAGGGATTTTGACTTAGAGACACAAATGCTTCTGAGCCATTACCCTTTCAATTTGAAACTGTAATGTTTGGCTCTCCCTTATGTTACTGTGCTAATAGCATTACGTTTCTTGTTCTTCAGTCTTCTTATGAGGACTAGTATCTCTGAGTAGCCCAGGCTTGCCTTGAGCTGGTGATGCCTCCACTTCAGCCTCTGGAGTTCTGGGATTACAGGTATTTGTCACAATTCCCAGCTTTCTCTCTCTTCTGTCAAGCTAGCACTGAAGGAGTAAATAGATGTTCAGTCAAGGTGGCTTGTGAAGTTTCAGCTGCTCCCCCATGTCTACACTGGCATTGTCACTTCTTCAGGGAAAGGACACAGCTCACTTCTAAGAGTATATTTTGTTTTACTTGGTCTCCACTCGAGCTTCAGTGGCTCAGATGCTCAATCTATCTCCCACATGGCAGACATAAATAATTGAACACAGAACCTCTTTTCACTACATTCAGATAAGACTTCAGACTTCTTCATGCTCTTGATCAGAACTGACAGGTGGATGGGAGCTGTCCACCACCTTGCCTTATGTGAAGTCATCTTGTCTGCTTCACAGTCCTTTGTTACCTGGAGACAATTGGTACTTTCTACCTCTTGTTATTAGATCAGTGTCTTAAGGTTTTTACTTCTCCAGT
Organism: Tokudaia tokunoshimensis; assembly: GCA_036184795.1. Classification (NCBI taxonomy): domain Eukaryota; kingdom Metazoa; phylum Chordata; class Mammalia; order Rodentia; family Muridae; genus Tokudaia; species Tokudaia tokunoshimensis. The sequence continues at coordinate 6,668,049 of BTHU01000007.1, read as the reverse complement.
CTGTATTTGATTCCTCTCTGCATCAGCCCTGTGATGATCTTCGTACCTGCTTGTTTGATCAATGGATGTGCCTGTCTTCTCCACAGGGGCTAAGAGACAGTGTTGAAGTTGTACTCAAGATCAGTTTGTGTCCTGCATCCCTCTCTCCCATGATATGTGCCGTTAGATACTCTCTCCTCAAATGCATGAATGCCAACCAGCAATTGCAAGGCAAAAGTGGCAGCACATCTAAATTCACTTCCTGCCCCAGACCAGAACAAAGCAGGGACAATTTGTCTCATATAAATTTCCTAATACAGGAAACTGCCTCCACTCAGCCAAAGTACACTTCAGCTTGGCATCTTCTTCAGCTCTGTTCCGGAAAATGTGTGGCACCAAGAAGTTGGATACTGGGAATGACCTGTGTCCTCGGAGTCCTGAGCTGTTGATACAGTTAGGCAGGTTGTCACAGTTACTCTCTGACATCATCCCTCAATATGCTCCCAGTATATGATCCTCTTGTCACACCTGAGGAGGCCTTGCTCACCCTGCCCAGATCGCTTTCTCTCACATGGGCCATCTATATGTGCTCCCCTCACATTCTTCCAGCCCCTCCTCCTTTAGGTCTCTGATGACATATCACTCTTTCTTGGTTATATATTCTTAGTACCTTTCCGTCAGTAAACCTGTAGATTTTTATTTGTTCATTGTCTGTCTCTTGTCCTGGAATGAGACCAGGTCTGTTGGTACATTGCTATTAGAAGCCCTGGCATTTAGTACTGGACAATGCCTTGTTCTGGGGCTGTTCCTTGCACTGCTAAATGGTGAACAGCATCCTTGCCTTCTACCTCTTAGATAATGCTACCCATCTCCCCTTGGTTCTTGAGAATCTATGGGGAAAAAAATCACCAATGTCTCTAGACATTGCTAAATGTCCGATAGGTGAAGAACAAGTTATCTCTGGTTGAGATCTACTGTCCTGGACACACGATCAGCCAGAATGTGTTTTGAGAATAAGATAAATCCACATCAACTTCACTTGTACTGTGTCTGTTTCCGGTATTACACAAGGCACTTTCCCACTTGCTGTTGGACTACATACAGACACTGATAGAATGCTTGTGGGGTCACCTTGGGGGGTCACCATGAGACTCAAGAGAATGTTCACATGTGCACATCAAGGACACATTGCTGATAGTCTTGATGTTCTGAAGAGGCCCCCTTGGCCACTGTTGCCTCTCCGTTTCTGTCATTCACAGTCCTGTCTCCAAGCACTTCCATTGTTCAGATAAAGAAAGAGAAAAGGAGTTACTGGACTTGCATAACTTGCTTGACCATGGTCATACAGCCAGAAAGAGCTGAAACCAAACTTTGGCTTCTAGGAGTCTGGACTACATGTCTCCCTATTTTGTCTCTTTGGAGTCCTTGAAAGAAGGGTGACCCTGCAGCCAGCATCCTTCCCAGCTCCCAGCCTTCTATTCATGATCCTTAAACATCTGTGGCAAATTGAATGCATCAGCAAATGGAAGCTTATGCTGAATACTTCGGCATCCTGAGGGGGAGAGGGCTTTGGGACAGGATTATTAGCATGCTCCTGGTCAGAGGAGATTTAGGTGAGTAAATCCAAACCCCTAGTTGTGAGTTGCTCTTGAGACTTGAGTCCTGTTTTCTGTGACAGGGGTGGGTGAGGACGGTGCTTGTGCCAGCCCTAAGCACTCCTCAGTGACAGAAGCAGCTCTCCTGCCTCATCATCAGGTCTACCCCCTTTCTGCAGTGGCTTTGAGACCACTACACTCTATTGCTGCTTCCACCGCTTCCAACTCTCCTGCATTTGCAGTAGGCGTAGCCTGGCTCCAGAACTGCCCTAGTTGTCTAGCCTGCATTCCTGTAGCCCTGCTGTTCATGCATGTGGTCTGTCCTGGATCCCTGCATGGTTCTCCCTGCCCTGAGGTTGGCTTTAAAGCCTAGCTTGGGTCCTTTCTCCTTTCTCCTTTACTCTTGCTCCAGGCCTGGGACCCTCCACATATCAAGGCCAAAGTCAGGCCTTCGAATCTGTGAGCATGCAGACTTCTTTATGTGTCCTTATTTTTCCCATTTTCAAGAAACCACACTGAACCTCTCACTGCTGTGGCTCCACCCAGCATTCGGCAACACAGAGACTGCAAGCTTTTTTTTAATTTTTTTTTTTTTTGTACATACAGAAAGAGCAAGTGCTTGGAGACCCTCACAGAGGAAGATGGCTGTGAGTGGCTTCATGGCCTATAGCTCAGAGCTCCTTGTGTGTTTTTCTCAAGCACTGCTCGCTCAAACCCCAGCAGTAGCGCTGTTCCCTGTGGTGAATCTTTCCTTTGATGATCCTTCCCACTCTCAAATCCAAACTTACTGGAGAGTCAGGGGTATACTCTATCCTGGGCCCCAAGGGAAGGCTTAGTGTAGAGTATGTGGCTGGCTTTGGGAAAGGTTGGAAGATGTCATTTTGACCTTAGATGGATGGAGTAAGTGCTGTATCACTCAATGTATCAGGTGTATGGAATGTTCCAGCCAATCTGACATGCGCTGAGTGTGTGAGACAGTGGTAGCGGATCTATTGGGTTAGTGACTGATTTAAAGATAGATGGGGTGGCTGTTCCATGAGAGAGCCCTGTCTGAACTCAGAGGCCAACATCTCAACCACTCCATTTGTGTTTTAGTTCTTCACTGAAAGAAAGAAAGAGTGGGTGGCCAGCTCTGAGACTGTCCTAATTCGAAGTGCCACTCCTTCTTGGACTAAATCCTGGATACCTCCTTTCCCCCACCATATCCAGCTTTCTTGGGAAATTACCCTATTCGAGAGAGACCTTGCCCAGATCCATCATCCATTGATGTAGGGATAATAAGAGCCCTAACTGCAGGTACCAACTCAGGCAACTCTGATGAGTTGACTCATCTCTGTAGCACACTATAGAGCGGGCTGAGTTCTACACTGAGAATTCATCACAACCCAGCTTCTCCCTCCACACAGTTCTGCTGTCACTCCTGCTTGCCACAGGGAGCCCATGAGCCACCCATGAGCATATTGTTGTTGAGTGTCTGTGCATGCATAGATTCCATTGGAGTGCCTCCCTTGCAAATCTCCATTTTTTGGGGGGGAAACCCAACATGGCCTCTCCCTTAAATCTCCATTGAAATATCTTTGGTCTTGCAGATCAGCATGTGCTGTGGAAGAATTGGGAAGAGCCATTGGTAGATATGACCAGTTGGAAGTGACCTTCAGATGGCAGGTTCTGTTTTTATTCTCACTGTGATTTGTTGTTAGATAAATAACGACTTCCTATGCTGATAGACTACATCCATGTCTTCCTTGTCGAATGCTTATTGAGGACTGGATGGTTTGGGAATAAGCAAGGCAAAGATGTGAGTGAAATTAGGATTTCACTCACAGCTCACAAGGACAAGGGAAAGACCTTGTTTGGCGTAGGCAGTGAGAGGTGGCCAAGTGTAATAAATACTTCATGTTTCAATTATTCACTGTTTAAGTCTGGCTGCTTCAATTACAGCTCTATCTTAGACTTCCTTTAACACCTCCTAGTGCTCCAGAAGGGCTGTGATACACAATAGAAGCTGGAGAACCATTGGAAGAAGAGCTATGAATGGGAAAATAAAAGGGAACAGGGTGAATCAGAGAGGAAGGAGTATAGAGCCCTTAGAGATATCAGGAAATCCAGCCACTGGGATGGCTCTCATTCATTAGTGCAGCGCTCCCTTTGTGCAAAACCAATGCCAGGGCTAGAATGGCATGTGATTCAGCTATAGTTCTTGTCCAGAAAATGCTTGTGACTCAGCAGCTCTCTCTCTCTCTCTCTCTCTCTCTCTCTCTCTCTCTCTCTCTCTCTCTCTCTCTCTCTCTCTCTCCTGACTTATCCAAATGATATGTCAATCTAATGCCCCCCAAATATTGAGAGGTGACGTTATGGCTCCCTCTTGAGACCTTGCCTACTTATTCTCTCTCCTCCGCTTGGCACTCGCTTAGCAGGACTGTATGGCACCACCAGCACCAACAGCTCCTATTACTCAGAGTCCCTCCTATATGCTGGGTCCTGTGCTTAAAGCAATTTACGACTGTGTTTCCTCTTTTCAACCACTCTCCAGGTTGGTCGCTATTGTCATCCTTGTTTTACTGGCAAGGAGCCATGGTTCTTGAAGGGTTCAGAGCATATGATCACTAGAGTCAGGGCTCCCTAAAGGAGCCTGTCTGTCCCTCTCTCTGGCTCCCATCTTGACTCCTGTGGTCCTCTGACAGTTTTTATCCCCCTCAAACTTACTGGTTCTGGCTAATCTTCTCTCTGGTTCCCCTTTAGTTTGGCAGCCTGACTGCGCATGGCAGCTAGCTACCTCTATCTTTTGGAGTGAGCATAGTCTTTTGCTACTTGTGACAATATTCCCTGACAGGTGTTGGCTACATGCCCTGCCCTGTAGACAAGCATCAGGCTTCCTGGGAGGAGGCAAAACAGGAGAATCTGGGATACTCCACATCACATGAAAACTGCTCCTACTCACAGTGCACACCTAAGAGAAGGTCCTGAAAGGAATCCAGGAAGCAGTCCCAGTGACAGGTATTGTGATGTGGTGGGGTAGCACCAGAGCTGTGAATCTGGTATCCTAGGGGTACCTGCTGCCTGAGCAGTGCCTAGGCTAAGTCACTAGACTCTCAGCTTCTATTTCTCCTTCCAATGAGGATGTCAGTGATGTCATTCCACAGGGTTCCTGGAAGAGTAGATGCAATGTGATACTGAGAGAACAATGGTTATCCTGCCTAGTGCAGCACCAACACCCACAGACTCTGCTGGGGCAATGGGAGTCACAAAGAGACAAAGACAGATCTCCATAGAGAGTGTATAGAGCTTTCCAGAAGGATGAGGAATGGTTTAACAGGCTGCTAGGGAGAGTTGGCTTTGGGTCTCCACTCTCCTCCTTGCTCACGGTCACCCCAGCACCCCCAGCACCCCTCACATATAGCAGAGCAGAGTTCTCAGGTTCCTTGCATCCCTGGCATTGTGTGGTGTGATGCTGAGATTTACCTGTAGTAGTTGGAGGACCTGCCTTTATCAGCTGAGGTGCAGAGTGACACATAACCTCTCTGCCTCAGTTGTGATCAGAGTGCCGGTGAACAGGCCTGGGATTTATGAACAGGCTCCCTGGTCTGCTGTTCTGTGTTCTGCCATCAAAGATTATGAAAGGCTGAGAGCGCTCATTTCAGTCAGTGTTTTATGGATTTCATTATACTCCCGAATCTCTGCATAACTTACTGGCATTAGCTGTGCCTTGGTTTTCTTTATTTGTGATTTTTTTTCTGTACATGTATGTATGCACACACAAACACACACAGAGAGAGAGAGAGAGAGAGAGAGAGAGAGAGAGAGAGAGAGACAGAGACAGAGACAGAGAGACACAGAGAGAGACAGAGAGAGAGTCAGCCAATAAAAGGCCAGCGAAAGGAAGCACTGACCACAGAACTGAGCTACACATCTCACCGTGAGTCAGGGCTTGCTCACATGGGACACTGGCAAGCTTCAGGTAGAGAGAAATTCAACTTAGGTTTCAGTGCCTGTGGGGGCGCTGGGTTCAAGGAAGTCCCTGGGGCCTTAGACAACACCCTGTGCTTACAGATGGAGAAACTGAGGCCCACAATTAGGAAATGACCTGTTTCACCGGGTAAGCAGCCTTACCCTGCGTCCGTGTAACCCTGTGGCTTGAGTCATTGGACAGATCACTGTTGGGTTCCTGCCTTAATTATCTCCTGTCGGGGTGCCTTTCATCCTGAGTTTGCACTTTTTCCTTTCATGCCAAGCCAAGCTAATATTCTGGTTTCCAAATCAAGAGTTCAGGATGTGCTAGCGGACTAAAGGAATATTCCAGACCATGTTTTCCTATTAAATTTTATACTGAGTTCTTTATGTTTTTATATGTTTTACAATGAACTCTGTGCATATATGCACATGTGTATTTAAAAATATTTCCTAATGTGTATGTAATAGTTTCTCATATATTGAATTATTAAGCATGTATGTATTATGTATGTATGTATGTATGTATGTATGTATGTGTGTGTGTCACTTTTTGTTGCTGAGACAAAACACTTGACAAAAGTGACTCAGGGAAGAAAGTTTTATTTTGTCGCACGGTTTGAGGGTGTATCCTGAGCCGGACACTAAAAGATGAGAGAGAGGTTGGGGAAGTGAACAGCTAAGACAGGTGGTTGACAAACGAAGACAAGGGCTTCCAGAAGATTCTCTAGGTTGGTACCTACTATACACATCAAGGAATGATAGGTGAAACTGGGAAGATTGGAGCATAGCAGGCTGTTTCTTATTTTTAGGAGTTTGGGTGGAGTCCAAATGCAGGGAGGAAGCCTTGGTGAGGTGTGGACTGGGCAGTTGACACCCATGACCTTGCTCTGCCACTAACATGTATGTGACTTAGGCACACAATATCATCTCCTCCACCTCACTTCCTACACCTGTAAAATGGCGATGGAAGTGGGAACAACCCCTTCAGAGGGTTGGGAGGATGAAAGGCTCTCCTTCTGTAAACCTTGGAGACATTTCCTGTAATAAGCACTCCGTGGTGTTAGTTATTGCATGTATGGACGCAGTTCCTCTTCCAGGCAGGGCCTGGCATCTTTACCAAAACACGCGTAAAGCACTCAGACCTGAATTATGATTTTTATCTTCTAATAAAAACCATAACAAACAAAGGAAGAAATTAACAAGCACGAATCAGTCAGGGATAAGATTAGGAAGAGAATTAATGTACAAATACCTAGAACAGACCAGGGCTTCCTCCTGCTGGCACACAGAAGTGACTTACATAGAATAAGGCTGAGTATGTTGCAGGGACCAAAGGAATCAGTGTGTTTGGGAAATGAAAAGGCTTTACAGAAGTGGGTCAGAAGGGGGCCCCATGGGGGCTTGTATATCCAGAAGATTCTCTATTTTCTATGTAGCCCCAGGGGGTTACATAAAAAGACACTGGATGGCTTTAACCAGGGCTGTGGTGGGATTTGGTTTCTTTTAAGAAGATCTTTGAGCTAGATATGGCACTACATACATTTCATAGACTGAGGTAGAAAGATTTTAAGTTCAAGGCCAGCTTGGGTATAGTCCCGCCAGCCTGGGCTATGTAAAGAGAAAGACTCTCTTTCAACAAACAAAGAAAGAAACAAAGAAAAATAAAAACAAAAAGCAAAACAGAGAACTAAAGAGCGTAAAGGAAGAGGATGGGGCACGAAGAGGGGAAGCTAGCTGCTAGCTTATTCATTACAGAGATTTATTCATTACAGAGTGGGTAGGTCATTGCGATGGAGAAGGTATCGACTGTCCTTCATGCCCTTACCTGGATCTCACCTTTACCCTCATTGCCACCAAGGTCCTTCTCATCTTCTCCAACCCTTGTCAAGGGGACATTGAAGTTCATTCAGACTAAGTTCTAAGTAAGTTCAGTGGCTTTGAAGCAAGACGAGCCTTCAGGAAAATGCCTCTCCCAAGTCAGACATTGTGCTCTTTCCCTACTAGCTCTTGCACATGGGACCTGGCCTGTGACCTGTACCTTGTTGTCCTTCATCCTCAGTTCTGGCTTCAGGATTGACCTCTGGGTTTCTGTTGACTGGAGTTGACGTTGTGTTGATATGAGCGCCACATCTGCGCAGGTGTCATGGTACAGGGGTTCAGAGTCAGTCAGAGTCAGTCAGCCCAGTGTGGCTCCTTATTCCAGTCTTTGCAAGTTTCTTTGTCAAGTTCCTTCACCTCTGTCGATTCTGGTCCCCTCCTCTGTGAAACGGGGAGTGGGATACTGTCTTAGCCTTTCGGTCACCATTACTATTCCGGAACACCTGTTTCTGGATGACCGAAGAGAACTGGTCAGGAGGACATCTGTCTGGTTTATGCTGAGGCGCTCGTACATGGCAGCCAACAGAAAGGTGAGACACACTGTGAGAAGAGCAGGGCAGGAGAGGCAGTCTCTGTCCTGTGAGTATGCGATGTCAGGATGTAGAAGCACATGCCTGGGTCTTTCTACAGCATCGTACTTTATTCAATAACAATAAATCCACAGGGTGCAGTAGTGTCCTTGACTGCTGTTTGCACGAGGCTGCTTCCTTGACAGCCCCTGCTCAAGTGAACACGCCTTTTATTCTGATCTTAATTATTAGTATTTATTCTCAGATCATACACTAATATCACACTGTAAATGTATCTATAGCTACCTATCTATCCATTGTTTATTGATATGTAAGTTATGGAAGGACTACATAGTGTTAAAGAGGCCAGGAGCTTCTAATAGGCCTAAGATTCCAAAGCTAAGAAACTGGTAGAAATGCAGAGTAATCTCTACTGGGGGGTGAGGAGGGGGACTGAGCCCCTAACCTAGATGAAGAAGCCACTCTGGGGTCAGAGTTGAGCTGTGGGAGGGAGGTGAGGTGAAGAGCAGGACCAGGTCGGGGTGGAAGAAAGTCCAGATGGGTCAACAATGCAGACGGGGTCAAGCCGAAGCCCCGGGACACTTAGTTGTCCTCTGTGTGTCCTTCTGTGATGGGCAGCAGACAGGCAGGTGGGAGTTGTATGGCTGGGGCCGTATCAGTGGTGGGTGTCCACTTCCTCATGGGCAGGTGAGGCACTGCACTCTTCCCTCAGTCTCGTGTGTCTGATGGGTTCTTCACCCTGGTTTCCTGCAGTGATTTCAGTACAGCCATCTCCTTCCATAACCCCAGTTCACCCCAGTGAATTTATAGGGTGGGATGCTTTCTTCTATACTGCGCATGCTGGGCGAATGGAACTGCTTATGAGTCCACCCAGGTGCAGAGTCATCCTCAAAACTGTGCTTGTAAAATGGAGTCTGTGAAGGCAAGAGACAGTCTGAGAAAAACCATTGTTTTTGCACTATCTCGGATAATTTAGGGCAGCTCATAGCTTGATGTGAACGCTCACCTTATATCATTCTCGCAATACCTCATTCAGTCCTGTGAGAGTGGGAATTTGTATAAGATGGGTTCTAATCCATTCATGGGGTTTCATCTCCAGGACTTAGATATCCTCTACCATCTCTACAATGTCTTAGGCACCTTTCTCACCTCCTAACATAGCTGCATTCAAATCTCAACATGTTCCTGGGTAGGTAAGATTATATTCAGACCATAGCAACTAATACCTACCTCAAGTTACAAGCAAGTTCCTATTTGCAAAGCCCTTGAGCAGGGAAGCCCAGCACAGAATCAGAGGTCAGCTCTCCCCACATCATTTCCCTGCCTATTGAAGGGGAGAGGCTCCAGTCTGGGCCTGTCTTTCAGGGCCCTGTTGTAGGATTAATGAGTTAATGATTGTCAATTGTTCAGCACTTTGCAGAACAAAGGCACTGCATAAACACACGCGCTCATTATTGTCACCAGTGTGGTGCGCCTGGGCAGGTCTATTGTGGCTGGCTGATTTATGGAAATGGCGTGTTCCTGGATGATCTGAATTAGTGATAAGAAAAATTTCAGACACTTTGCTTAATAACAGCGTCTTTCATTTTGAAAGCTTCCACGGGGCTGTGAGAAGTGAGGCAGCAGGAGGGTGAGCCTTTATAGACTTAGTTTCCCATGCTCACCCCCTGTCATAAACCGGAAAAGCAGGTGTGCCACATGCCAGCACACTCCTGGTCCCTACAGGAGTTGAGAGGTTACTCAGGTACCCTGTAAAATGGCTATAGCTGAGATTTTCCATGCCTGGTGCATGGGTAGATCACGTTCTACAACTTCCTCTATATGTGGGTGTGCTCCACAGCCCGCTGTGAAGTCAGAGTCCGATTTTACAAATGAGGAAACAGAAAAGATTTGCATAGAGTCATGGAGCTAGGAAGGGTGAAGCCTGGAGCCAGAGTCAACCGCATCCTCACCCAGCAGGTGTCCACCTGGGGTGAGGAATAAGGCTCTTCCTTCTCTGTTCTCTCAGTGAAGAGAAAACCAGGGTGACAGGAGCTAATGTCACTGGCCTAGCTGGAACTCTAGTTGGATTTTTGTGACTTCCAAAATGCCTCTTGGGTGTTATTTTATTTTGTATTTCCTGGAAGAGACTTACTAAAGTACCCCATGAAGGGTCTGTTGGGGTGTGGTCCTGGTATATCTACTCAGGTGTATAGCAGTGAACAGAGGGGAGGTGTTGAATTTGGATGTATTTGCCACATAAGCCACAGCCAATCCCATAGATGAAACCACAAAACATAGAAGCTGGAGCACCCCTCAGAAATGACTGACCCTCATTTCAAAGGGGCCAGCCACATCAGGTAGCCAGCCACAGGATGCCGCTCTCCCAGGAGGTCGGGACTCATGCAGGTCTCCCTCAGCACGCTGAGGAGATGGCAGCAGGAGTTCCTTAGCTAGGGAACTAATGGCGCTTCAGAAGACACTCAACACTTGAGGGTCCAGGACTTTGAATACAATGGGTATTGTATTCAAAGGGTGCTCATAAGGCAGTCCCCAGCCTCTGACACAGGATTCTGCAGGCTGTGAGCGGTCTCAAGTATGGGTCGCTATGGAGTTTCTGTGAAATCGGGCTTCATAACTAAAAGCCAGGGCTATGGTATGAACTCTCTTCGTCAGCCTCTGCCTGCCGTGTTGGTGATTTCCTTCTGCATGCCTGTTGGTGACCTCTGTTCCATTCCCATGCAAGGACTCCTTGTGGCACCTAGCCCCACTCCGATCTGAAAGTGACGCAAGCTCCCAGCCAAGGCAACAAGCTGGACCTATCATCTCTCTTCTTGGAAGGCAGCCATTGTTTTTATTGTTTCCTTAGTCATAATCCAGTGTGGGGACCCCATGATGAAGGGGGGGCTGCTTCTTGAGGACTACACACGTAACCACCAAGTCCATGTAGTAAATAATTCCAGCAGCGCCGAGAGATGTAGGGAAATAGAGCCGGGCCTGGGCCTGGGCCTGAGGACATCCCATTGACGAGAACACGTGGTGGTTCACTTAACCTTGTGTGCCCTCCATAGAGCATGCCCTGGGCTCTAGATGCTGTCATCCTAACTCAGCTGCTCTGAGTGACACCTCTGAGCCTCGGGCAATACCACAATGGGAGGCTGTCCAAGGAACCTCAGCGTGCCAGACAGCACAGGCTGAAGCAGCAGGCTTCATGCCTTAGTGGGAACCCCACTGTTCTGGAAACCTCACCCCAGCAGGAAAGAGGAAAGACAGACTTCCTGCCCCTTGGTGACAGCCAACCACCTGTCACTCCATGCCACTCATGTCATTACCATCTGGGAACTGGGAGATATGCCCTCTGTTTACCATGCATGGCTGTCTTAAGTTTCTGTTGCTTTGATGAAACATCATGACCAAAAAGCAAGTTGGGAAGAAAGGGGTTTATTCAGCTTATACTTCCCCATTGCTGTTCATTATTGAAAGAAGCCAGAACAGGAACTCCAGCAAGGCAGGAACCTGGAGGCAGGAGCTGATGCAGAGGCCATGGAGGGGTGCTGCTTACTAGCTTGCTCTACATGGCTTGCTCAGTCATTTTTCCTATAGAATTCAGGACCACCAGCCTAGGAATGGGACCACCTGCCATGGGCTGGACCCTCCCTCATTGATCACTAATTGAAAAAAAATGCTGTTAGCAGCTAGATCTCCTGAGGCATTTCCTTACCTGAGGCTCCTTCCTCTCAGATGACTTCAGCCTGTATCAAGATGGCACACAGAAGCAGTCAGTATCCTTGCTGAATCACAGAGGCCTTGACCTCCCAATAGGAAGCTGAGGTAAAAGTGAAAGTAAATGTATCTGTGCAGTTGCAGGGAGATGAGGCCATGACCAGGCGCCTGCCTTGCAAGCCCACAGCGAGCACCCACACTCCTAGGAGGCTGTCTCTTTCTGCCTCTCTTCACGTCAGCAGTCTATCCATGGCTCACAAGTCAACGAGCATTTACTTGAGCAGCTACGTATTCCAGGTGCTGAGCTAGATCCTAAGGACTCCATGATGACAATACAGGCAGGTTCTTGCCAGCGTGCAGACGATCATTTGGTGGAGAGAGCAGATGTTACACAAATCACCAGATGTCACAATGATGTGAAACAAATGTTACAGGCTCTGGAAGGGACAGGGTACCAGCCGTCTCATTTGTAAAGTCCAGCCATTCACTTGTCCACGTGGGGTACCTGTTCTGTGCAGACAGCATGCTGGGTGAAGAACATCCCCTCCCCGTAGCTCTCTCTAGCTATCAGTCCATAGCCAGGCATCTTCTCTCCAGGCAGCCTACTCCATGCCACCCCTGTGGCCTGACGAGGGAACACGTGGCTTTTGCTGTTTATCTCAATTTACCCCCAGAGCTTTGATGCTATCCTTGTGGGTTTGGTCCTCATTTGAACACACAGTTTGAGGTTTTCTCCTGGTTTGCTGTTTCTCCTTCCTGCTTCCCTTCTGTCTCACTATCTACCCTTTCTTCCTCTTCCCCCACTCCTCTTACTCTACCCCTCTTTCTGCCCACTCCTCTCCCTTGTTTTTCTCTCTCCCCACATCCCCCTGCTCCTTCTCTTCTCTTTCATTCTCTTCTTTCTCTTCTTCTTCCCTTTCTCTCTCCTTCCTATCTCTTCTCCTCCTCCCCTCCTTTTCCCTTCTCTTTCATTCTCTTCTCCCTCTTCCTTTTCTCTCCTCATCTCTTCTTCTCCTCTCCCTCCTCCTCTCCCTCCTCATCTCCTTCCTCCTCTCCTTCCTCCTCATCATCCTCTTACTCTTCCTGAAGTCCCAGCTGAAGCTAAGATGGACACTAGGAGAGTTTCTCTGTAGAATGTTCTTGGTCCCTGTGACCTCCTAAATAGAGCCAGGGCTCTGCTAGGAGAGGTGTAGTGCTTGGTAAGTCCTAAGAATGAGGGCTGCTCCTCCTGCTGCTGCTGCTGCTGCTCCTTCTCCTCCTCCTCCTCTTCCTCCTCCTCCTCCTCTTCCTCCTCCTCCTCCTCTTCCTCCTCCTCTTCCTCCTCCTCCTCCTCTTCCTCCTCCTCTTCCTCCTCCTCCTCCTCCTCTTCCTCCTCCTCCTCTTCCTCCTCCTCCTCCTCCTCTTCCTCCTCCTCCTCCTCCTTCTGCAGGAGAGTGACAGGAACTTTGAGGGGCAAACTGTTCTATAGTGAGTACATTCATTTAACAATGATCTGTGTGTGTGTGTGTGTGTGTGTGTGTGTGTGTGTGTGTGTGTGTGCTGGGGACTGCAGTCAGCCTTTGCATTCTGCATTCCTTGATGGGGGAAAAAACCTTGAGTTTGCATTTTCTTGTGCTGGAGCAGATCAACAGTCAAAATCAGAGTTCAAGTTTTTAATTTCCTTTCTGTGAGCAACAGACCTGAGCCGCTGGTGGGCGTTGACCCGGTGACTGGGCTGGCTTGTCAGTGCTTTAAAGATCACAGGCTCATGCGGGAGGCGCAGAGTTGGAAGATGGCACCAGCGCTAATGGGATTTGCCTCAACTAATATGCAGGAAGATCTGAGCGCTTTTAAAGAAAAAGTTCTTTGGCAAGAAAGAGAAATGTAGCAAAACTCTTTTTAACTGCTGGGTTACTCGGGCGCAGCCCCTCCCCGCAGCCCTCCTGTGGAGTAGCCCTTTGTTCTGTGCTTCCCCGCCCCGGGCGTTTTGCTGGTTTCCGTCTCTTTTCGATTCACAGCCTCCCGATCATCTCATTTTACAGAATGGAAAACTGACATCTGAACAGTGATACGCCTCGAGGGCCACATGCAGTGGTTCACACTCAGTGTAACATGAGGTGGTTCACACTCGTAACCACTGACGCGTGCGTGCAGTATTGTGCACAGTGACCTTCTGTGCACAAAGAGAACCTATTTAGGTTGAAGTTACAGAGACCAGCGGCGTGGCAGCTGCTGGGTTCTCTCCATTCTCCCATCCATAGCTGCTCGCAAAGCACCCAGAACACAGGAAGCCAGGGGCTGACTCAGCCCAGGTGGATTCTGCTCCAGGGATGTGGGCTGGGGCTGCACCAGTTGGGGGCACTCTTGCACCCGGACACTCCACCCCCGAGGACACTCACTGCAGCCTCTGCTGACTGGTTGTGAGTCTGACTTTAGGTGGGATACTGGGACACCTGAGAGAAAGAGTTGGGGCTGGAGTGAGGGAGAGTTGAATGAATAACTTCAGAGTACAGAGATGGCAAGGCCTAGGTTCACACCTGGACCCACCCGAGTCAAAGCCAGGGTATTAACCACAGCTCCATTCTGCCCTCTTGAGAAAAGCCTCCATAAGGAGGCTTCTTGCAACCCACTGATCATCCCAGGTAGAACATAAACAGTTCCCATGAGCCCTTAGAGATGCCCTTCTTAGTAGCCTCTTCAGTAAGGGAAACTGAGGCTGTTGGGAGCTAATGTCTCCCGGGGAACAGAGCTCTAGATCTGGGAATTAGCATCCCTGTGGCTTAGTGCTTCCTCCTGACACCCAATAGATGCCATCCACCCTGGCAGTGGTGGGCACATCACTAAGACTCCCAGAGGAACAGACAGGAAAAGCCACAATGCCCTTCTGAGCATTGGAGTGCTTGTGGAGCCTAACTGTTAGTAACCTGGGCTTTAGCACCCAAATCCCAGCTCTCACCGTGCCCAGGCGTCTATGTTAGCTCCTTTGTGCTGCAATCGCTTTCCTTAAGGTAATAATCCTCCCCTCATACAGTTACTATACTACCCAGTAACTTAATTCCTAGCAGCATTTAGGGTGACACCATCACAGACCAGGCTCTTGGGTAGTGGGACTGTTACACTCATTGTGTCAGCATGAGAGACAGCATCCTTCCCACAGAAAGACAAGCCAGGGGCTGACCCGTGCCACAGCAAGCAGCTGACTTCTTGCCAGGCTTTCTCACCTTTATCTTTTGCTCGGTCTTCTGACTCTCCATCCCACCCAGACCACCACTGCCATGCGTATACCAGGTTCAGTCCTGTCTCCAACCAAGGTGCCTTTGTGATTATAGTGCTCTCCTCATCAACAGGTGACATCTGGACGCATGCTTGACTGGAGCCCGGGCATATCATATATACATGTATCTCTGCCCTTGGGTTTGTTTCTTATGAGGGGACTTCTGCCTCTGTCTCGTAGACTGATATCTAGAATCCCTGCTAACTGGCCAGGCATTCATACCATTTGCCTATGGCCTTGACACATCCCCCATTCCCTCACACACTGCCAACCTGACTTCTCAGCTTGCGCTGCTTTTATACCTGGCCTGGAGCCCCCAACTAGTTATGTTCTTGTGTGTTGAACATCTATCTAGTCTGTGTGGTGCTGTCTGAAGCTTGCTGTGACATTTTCCCGATCTTCAGAAGCCGCCTGGGGACTGTCCACAACCTCTCAGGTCCTAGTGCTATAGATGGGTTATCTACCTCCAGGAGGGGGAGGTTCTGGCCCCTTCCCTCAGGCTGAGCCCTTGTGTTGCCAGTTGCCTCTCCTTTGCTTCCCAGAAGCACTCTCTTCTTCTGTTCCTAGATCACCCAGCTTTGTGTAAGAGCAATCATGGCACAGACAGGGTAACTGACTGATCTAAGGCAACTCAGGAACCATGAGTGTGTGGGGGCAGACAGTGACGGGAGACCCTCAAGGAGTGTCTGATGCACTCCAGGAGACCAGGTCTGGGAGGATGCAGGGGGCGCTAGGACCAAGATCAGAGGGATTCTGGTTAGCCAGAATGTGGAGAGGACATCATGAAGTGGAGAGGACATCATGAAGGTACAGACCTGACTGAGGCAAGCACAGGCTTCTGTGAGCTTCTCCTCACTCCAGAAGGTCCCCCTGGCAATGCAGGACCTCACCCTGGGCTTAGAGCATCTCTCAACAGATCTTACCCAGCCCTTGTGTATTGGAATCTTTCTCCATTGCCCCTCATTTTTCTCCATGTTAAGAGTCACTCTCTCATTATTTATATGAATGAGGTCATAGGTGCCATTCCCCTGTACTGAAAGAAACAAAAACAAAACAAAACCATCCAACAACCTTAAAATGAAGGTTTGGTTGGCAATGATTTAATGGGCCTGGCTCAACTTGCTCAGTGGTAAAGGTGCTTGCAGCCAAGACTGATGACCCGAGTTCAATTCCCGGGACCTACTCAATGGAAGGAGAGAGCAGACTCCGAGAGTTGTCTTGGCAGGCACTCCATCCCAACAAATGCATAGAATAAATGGATGTAATTTTAAAAGACTACTTCTCTTTGCACAGGGGTGTTGTGCTGTTTATCCAAGCACACGCTCCATTTTCACCGTCCTTTTAACATCTGCTTCCCTGTCTGCCCAAAATTCCTCCTACTATCTACAATGTAGAGTTAAGCTCAGGTTCAAAACCTCTGAGGAACATCAGGAAATCATTTAACCTTCCCAAAACACAGCTTTCTCCCCCCTGCCCTCCCCCCCCCCCCGACAACGAGAACTGTCTTAGAAATTGTGGGGGCAAAATACGGCACACAGGGGAGACCCTCAGCTCAACAGCCCGTCTGTGTTCACGGGACTCCTGGTTGTCCTGCCTCAGGGGGAGGTAGGCTTACGATGAACAGTAACATCGAGGATTTTTTTTTTTTTGACATGATGAATTTTTAATTGTTTTATCCTTGGGATTCGTGCTCCTTTTCAGTAATTAAAGATGCAGAGAATGTAAGAACCACCCCACCAGAATTAACAGATGTTAATAATTTCTCATATTTGCATGAATTTTCTCAAATAAAAGAAACCAAACATTTTCACTAAAGCTGAAATTCCTCCTGCTGTGGTTCCTCGGGTTCTGCCCTCTCCCCTGAGGCAGCCTTGATCAGGAATTTGGGGCATAGTCTTCCAATCTGTCTCCGTGTGGTGCTCCCTCTCTGAGTGTTCATAAATCATACATGGGTTACATTTGCATGCTTAACGGCAGACTCTCCAACTCATTTTTTTACCCCATATTGTTTTGCAAGCACATCTGTGTGGAAGCACAGAGTCCCTCGCTCATGCTGATGGCTAGTGCTCCGCGGTCCTGTCGCTGTCACACCAGGCGGCCCAGCCTCCTGCCAAGGCCATACATCCTGCAAAAGTGCCTCCCCTGAGAGCTCTAGGGGAAGACATTCCAGAGGTGGAACTGCTGACTCACAGAGCGCTCCAGCCCCAGCCGCCAGCCGCCAGCCGCCAGCCGGCCTGGCCTGTGCCAACCTGTTCTGCAGAGCGAGTGCACGGGTTCACACAGGCCACCTCGGAGGGGTCTGGTCCTCCGGCTTCTCTCCGGTCCTCACAGTTGTCACTTTTTCATGTTCACCAAACAGATCTGGTGTGTGATAGGGTTCTTCGCTTATTTTTTTTTTCCCTCTTGTCTCTGATCACCAGCCGTGCCTTGCATATCTCCATGTTTCTGAATATTCAGTCTGTCCGAGGGAAGGTTTTTAATTTCTGTACCATGTTACAGCCCCCTCTCCCGGTGTATTCTTTATTGCTGAGTTTTCTCTGAGGAGCATTGTGTCCTAGGGGAGATTTTAAATTTTGTTTTGATTTAATTGATCTATGTTTTTTTTTTCAATTATGAGTTTCTTAAGAGCTAAGTTTATAAGGGTGTTTCCTGGTAATGAGGTTGAAGTTTGGGTTGAAGTATGTTTGTTCACATATGGGTTGTTAACCCTTGTGCATGCAGCAGAAAATAAGGCTTTAATATTGTCCTTAAGGAAAGCCATTTGTCCTTCACCTTGGTCTGAACAGCCCACTTTTCCTACACTGACTTTTAGTGCCAGCTCTGTTATATACTAGGGTTTCATATAATTTTTCCTACTTACAAACCCCTTTTGTCTCCAAAAGTCTATGAAACCCAGGGAATATAGGCCCATAAAACACATACAAAACAGTTACTTAAAGCAAATCACTATGAAATTTATTTGAAATTAATTTTTGTTATAGATTTTATTTTATCAATTATTAACGACAAAAAGAAAGTTTCGTATTAGTGAGATGCATGTGGCCTATTTCTTTTTAACATAAAGAATTAAGTCCCAGCTGGACATTTAATACTGCAGGAAATGGGGCGTCACTGGTATTCTTCATTTTGATTTTTGATCATTTTTGATTGACATTTTGATTTTTAATATCATCAACACTGGGAACACTGTCACATAAATCCATTGGATAAAATGGCAGGAGTATGTTCGGGGCCACCACAGAAATTGCTGAAAACTCTGTCCTGCTCTCCAGTTAAAATTCATTTACCAGAACAGTTTTTTACTGAACTCAAGTCAATAACTGAAAGATACATTGTTAAATCCAAGTATTCTAACAAATTGCAATCCCAAACGTATACTGATTTGATACACGCTAAGAGATTGTGGTAAAAAAAGTAGTTAAAGTCTTGGTTTGCCGTAAGGAAGCCATTCTGTTTCTGTCAGAGCAGAAAACTGTATGTTCTGTGAAACTGACCTGCAGTTCAGAACTTAGGACCACCCTGGCGAAGGTGAGGTGTTTGGGGCAGCGTTCCCTGGTATTTCATGGCATGGTGCCATGCACAATACTAAGTGTGCTGTCTTGTCGTTATGTCAACTTGACACAGACCACAGTCGTTCTGGGAAAAGGAACCTCAGTTGAGAAAATGCCCCACCAGAGTAGCCTGTGGGCAAGCTTGTGGTGCATTTTCATTGATTGATCATCGATTGATGATCACTCTGGGTGAGCCCATCCTAGTGCAGACAGTGTCACCCCTGGATGTGTGATCCTGAAAAGTATACGAAAGCAGGCTGAACAAGCTGTAAGGAGCAGGCCAGCCAGCAGCACCCCTCCAAGGCCTCTGCATCAGTTCCTGCCTCCGGCCTCCAGTTTGGTGCTCCTGCCCTGACGTCCTGGGTGATGAACCATATGTTGTAAGCTGAAATATATCCTTTCCTCCCAGAGTTGCTTTTGGTCATGGTGTTTCATCACACCAGAGGGAAAGCAACTAAGACAGTCAGCATGTATCCTGTATGTTCAGAACCAAAGTTGCAGTGGAGTCATGGGCTACATACGACCTGTCTAGGGTAGTCAGAAATGTCTCTGGTTCATAATGCATTTGAGTTTTGAATTGATTTCTTGTTGTCCCATGCTCAGAGACTCTTCCTAGTTTGCCAGATTTTGGATGCCTTTGTAGTCCTTGTGGGGTCACAATGCACAGTTTAAGAAGCTGGGTCTACACTCCATTGACAGATATTTGCACATCTTTTCATAGGCTCTCTGGTTTTCCCTATCTAGTAGGGACAGTTACTCATAATTGTAGAAAGTACCTTACAAGACAAGTCTAGGCTGCAGTGAGACCCCACAGCAAGAGAATTTAACCAGGCCTTTCTTTCCTTTGTATCTTCCTTAGCTCGGTTGTGAGCTAAAGACCTGTTCTTTACATAGCCTGAACACCTTGCAGTCTCATTGTGCTGGTGTTGAGAGGGGTACCCACTGTAAAAAGAAAGCCTGATTCGTCAAACAGTATAGATGGCCACTCTGCTCCAGGTGACTATGTGAGAGGCAAACGCCCATATCACCTCATTTAGAATCTAGTACCCCAAATAGCAATTTAAGAAACCTCTAAATTGGAGAAGGGGGGGCAATAAGGGAGGTTAGGTGACTGTTTGCATCTTATGAAAACAGGACGATACAAGACTTACTTAATGGGCAGTAACATAGTGTGGTCTCCTTACTCTTGCCTTCTAGAAATCAGTACGGTTGATAAAGTGTGTTGAGTCTGGAGATCTCAGGCCTGGGATAAGTTAACTATGATTTAGACAAGCCACAGCAATGCCTGAGTTAGATATCTGGAAGGTAGGAGGGAAGGGCTTGAAGGCTAACACCAGTGCACTGAGGTTATATAAAAAACAAAACAAAACAATCAAGGACTTATTATCTATCCATTACATGGAGTTCTCTGTGTAGACCACAATGACCTTGAATTCATATGAATCCTCCTGCCTCTGTCTCACACATACTGTTATTGCAGGCCTGTCCCACCATGTCCAACCTCATATGAGACTTTGGGGGACAGGTTTGGGGTATTTAGAGTATATCTCTTGAGCACTGATGTCATAGATGACAATGTGTCACAATGACAGAAGACTGGACGCCCCTTTAGACATACTAACCTGATAATTTGTGTGTAATCATCGCTCAGGTGGACGAGCTCCTGGGGGAATGACGAGCTATCCAGGCTGCCCCGCCTCTTACTGAGACCCCTGCTTGGATAGGTCTGCATGTGGGTCGAGGCAGCTCTGGTTTTAATAAGAACTCTAGATAAGCCCATCCACAGGGGTTGAGAAACCCTGAGTCCTAATCTCCCTCCATCTCACCTGAGCTGTCACAGTGAAATCTGAGTCTGTGTGTTTGTGTGTGGCCGATACCTGGACCTCTCCAAGTCTGTCAGCTAGAAATCATCACAGGATCTGCTTCCTGCCTTGTGTGGACATGCAGTCTGGTGAGGGGCTCAATGCTGGGTGACTTTGCATGCAAGTCAACCTCACTTTTGTGACTGGTCACTCTTATGTACTTAGGGATGCACAGAGGATGCAGAGAGGCCTCCATATCCAACCAGAGCATTACCCATTTCCCAGTTCACTGCTGCGATATGTGCAGGCCAGGCCCCTTGTGCTGGTTCTAACGTGTGGAACTCATGCCTTCAGGGAAGAGAGTTGACAGAGAATTAGTGACTTCCTGCCTCACAAGCCACCTGGTCTCCAAAGGCCTTAGACACGTGAAGATGTGTTAACTGGATTTACAATCTAAGAGGGCGGTCGCTGCCCCCTGACAGCATGTGCTAAACCAGCAGCCATATCGACACTCACATCATAGCCATGCAATGCCAACCCTCTCTCCTGGCTGCATCCTGGATCCCATAGAAATCTGGGCTTCGCTTCTGAGCACGGAGAAAAATGAGGTGGTACCTGTACCGTGCTCCCCACTGGGATCCCTTTCATGTCTGGTCTCTTCCCTGCCTGGTGTAGAAATGCGGTCTCAGAAAGCAAAGCGAAAGCACACACGCAAAAAGGCCAGACTGCTCAAGTGGCTGGCCGCCAAGCGAGCCAGGGGGAGCGGGTTTCATAAGCCTGCAGCCGGGCTCTCTGTAAGCCCTATGACTTATTTAGCTGTCTGTCTTTTCGGGATGTCAGGCTCCATCCTTTCCAGCTGACTCTCCGCTTCAGTGACTACATTAATGCTTGGTAATAGTAGGAAACAGACACCTCTCCAGTCCTTAGCATCCAAGTGGCCAGATGGGGATATTCAACACCAGGAATGCCTGGCTGGGCCCACCCAAGACTTTGGCAATCTGCTGCCAAAAAGGAGGCAGAAATAAAGGCAGGGTTCCTTGTGAGCTCTCCCACAGAGCAAAATGTAGTCAGTCCCTTTAAAGGCTGGGGCTAGGTTTTGACCTCGTGTGAAATGTTCTTTTTTTTTTTTTTTTAAGGTGAAATGACAGTGCTGAATGCCCTGGTGGCCCATGTTATTCTGACGCAGCACAGAGTCAGCCCTGATGTTGGTTTCTACATAGGGGGATTTTTCTCTTTCATGAATCCTAGAGGCTGAGAACCGCTGCCTTTTGCAGAAAGGAACAACATAATAAGCAAATGTGAAATAACAAAACACAGAAGGAATCACTCTCTGAAGCCCTGAGTGTGTAATGGTTTTAGCCTTGGCCTCTGCCTTTTACACAACCACTCCAGGGTCCTTGAGAACTCTTAGTCTTACTTTGCACTTCTCCATCTCCTGCCCACCCAGAACTGGCCCCCTAAAGGCTCTAGCCATTGGGTGCATAACTTAGTGGTAGGTAGAGAGGCCAGGAGCACTTGCTTACTTACCATGTTCAAATACCTGGGTTCTTTTCCTAGCACAGGTAATGAGAAAGAACAGAGAGACAGGTAGACTGGGGGTGGGGGGGAGGCCCTGTGGAGGTGGTGGTGGGGGGCGAGGGGAGACCCTGGAGCCCATGAACATTGCTACTGAAGGCACTGTCTCACATGTGGCCATGCATGGGAGGGGAGAGAGCAGGTTTGAATCCCAGCTTTGCCACCTGCAGGCTAAGGATGTCGTCATAAACCTGGACCTCACAGTAGTGGTAACTTTGGATGGTGCGAATAGCCTTTAGCATAGGACCTGGGTTGTCACATATGTAAGCACTGTCCTGCCTGGGAGGGAGATCAATTAGCTCCCAGTTAGGGGTTCAGTGAAGCAAATCCTGTCACGTATCCCGAGCCTGACACAACACAAGCAGACTAGACATGGATGTTGCACCGGGCTTTGTCCATTTTCAGAATCCACAGAAAGCTCAGGCAGAGGGGGAACTACTTCTCAGTCAGTTACCTCTATGCCTACTCCCTGCCTCCCAGCAAACATTGGCCTGTTCTTCCCTCAGGTAGCCTGCAGGTCCTCACAAGTGACCCTAGAATAGAGAGAACAAAATGAGATCATGTCTGCAGTATGGTCACCTTCTGTGGACACGTTACAAATGCCATTCACCTTGGCTTGGAAAAACTCTCAATCAATGGAGCAATCTCTTGTTTGAAAAGAGGCCAGCTTCCTGGGACGCTGACTTCATGGTCACACTGTGGCCTGGCTCATCTGCCATTTGCAGGCCCTGGAGGCAATGTGCACACTCCTAAGGGCTGCATTTTCACAAGGGAACATCAGTGGGGCAGAGAGAGATCCCCCTTTCCTGTCTTCCACTCAAATCAGAACCCAAAGACGGCAGGGTGGGGTCTAGAACTCTATTGTCAGCACTCAGTAGGCTGAGGCAGGAACTGCAGAGAGGGGTTCAAGGCCAGTCAGAGCTACAAAGCAGGATCCTGTTTCAACAGAAAACAACATGGCTAACCAAACAGACAAAGAAGTCAAGAGCACCATCAAAGGGGGCCTGGTGAGATGCCTAGATGTCTTTGGAATCTAGGCAGAAAGCAAAGTTACTGGCAACCAGATTTTATTCTGATGATCTGTGTCCTGTCAACTGGAAAGGGATTGTTTCCACAGTGAAGGCTTTCCATATTCTCTTGAGCAGGGGGAGAGGGACCAGTGAAAATGATAGTTTGGGGGACCGTGAAGATGCGATATGTTAAGGCAGATGGCTGTGCAGTTCCTCTTGCTCTCTGGAGCCCCTCCCTGTCACCGTGCCCTGTTTCTTTAAAATTCAGGGTAGACAGATCTGCTCAGGATGCCTTACAAAGCAGCCCCACCCCCACCCCTGTGCCTCACATAGCACCAGGAAAGATGGAGTATTTTATTAATAAGTTGCTGGGTTTGATTCTCTGGGGGCCTCCTCTGGCTTCCAGGAATGATGCCTACCTAGTGTTTCTGCCGGTGTGGCGAACTCTGATTAATGGTGCGGGGATGCTCTGGCATGACAGGCACTTCTTCACTGCCAGGTGCCCTAATGGATGGTGCAGCCTTTCCCTGACTAGGGTAGCCCGCAGGACTCTCTGCCCTCACATCACGGTGGCCACGACATCCTGAATGCCAGCTGGGCACTGCCATGTGCTGCTTGGGGGTTCAGAAACCATGGGGAAACCACTACTCAATTGTTCACTTCTCGGCCGGGCATAATAATCTCATCGCAGGGGACTTCAGGAAGCTCCCTGAGGCTTCTGATCAGTGTTGAGACAAAAGAGATTCAGCTCAGCTGAGAACCAATGCACTTAGCTACCAATCTAGAGGGGACTTCCTGCTCCCCCAAGCACCCCATTTCCCACCGCGTCATCCTTTAGTGAGTTCCCTGTTTAAGAGACTCAATCCCACCGCTCCAGGCCTCTGAGTCTGGTTGGCCAGCCTAAGACTCCACCCGATGCCTCCTTCTCTAGTCCTGTGTGCTCAGCCCTATTTAGTGAGTTCCCATGGCATACCATGTACAGATCAGACTCTGAGGCTATATCAGAGACCAAAGTGGGCAGAAAATACCGTCCCTCTCAGAAGGGAAATGTCAGAAATAAAAGGACAGAAAAAATACATAAATCATGTCATCCTTGTCTCTGGTGGCCTTACTAGTAGAAAATCTAAATTCCCCTGCCTCATCCTGCTCTGTTCCCCTAGAGTTCTATGCCTTGTCCCCAAAACCAAGCCCTTCCCAGTTATTCCTACTGTGCTTGGGCTCTAGGGTCCTTTGGTCCTGTGCTTTGAGTCCCGATTCTGCCCCGACAGCCTGGCAGCCAGACTTTGGGCAAGTCACCCCACTCCCTTTATGCCTGTTTCCTCATCTTGAGATAACATTTCCTCCACACAGGACTGCCCTCGGGACTCAGAGAGTGAACGCATGCTTGTTCCTACATGAACTTGTTAAAAATTAGTGCCTGTGTCTCACTTTGCCAGTCTGTGAAATGTCGAAGTCAGAAGCCACTTGACTGACTTAGACAGGCAGCATTGTGTAGAACATTTCAATGAACAACAGAACGAAGCTGTTTTCCCTCATCCACGTTCGTTAGCTGTTGCTGCATAACAGAGTGTCCCAAAACTCAATGGCTTAAAATAACCCTGTCCGTAATTTTGGCAGATCTCAGGGGCTGGTGAAGTGACTGAGGGGGTGCTATAGACTCAGTATGGCTTAATTTTTCAAGGAGTCTTGATCGCAGGTTCTTCACAACCCACCGGGACAACAGCTGTGAGGGGACTCCCTTTTGGACGTATAGAACCAAAACAGGCAAGATCTACTAAGGTATAGACTGGGCCAGCATTTCTACCTTTTCTTGGTGGCCACTTGGGCACATTTCAAGTGGTAAAGAGACAGAGGAAGAGCTCCCTCTTTAATGGAGGGAACTGTCAAGTAACATGGCCAGGGATGGGAAGACGTGGGAGGTGTTCTACCAGACTTTCATCCAAGGAAGTTCCCCTAGATGTCCAGCTATCCTGCTGGAGAAGAGTCCAGCCACTACTCAGGTTTTTGCTCTCCATCACTCCCTCGTTCAGCACCCATATTTCCTGGGACATAGTGTGTCCTCCCCAGATCACTGTACAAAGATAGAGAGTGGGTATAAGAAGGGCGGGGCCGAAGTGCCCTGGAAGGTACCCTACTCCCACCTCCATGTCAAACTTTTTCCTTCCCTATGAGATAAATAAAATTGCCAGCTGGGGCAAGCTGACCAAATAGGATGAACTGTGTCTTGCTGTGCATTGTGCTCTCCACAATAAAGCCAGAGTGGATGCTAAAACTGGTCAGGCTTTGTGAGGAGCCAGGCAGGCTCCTGGTGGCGGAGCTTCTGTGAGCGAGGTAATTTAACTGCTGTGCACAGAGAGGAGGAGAATGCAGAGTGGTAATTTGGAAAGCATACATCAGGTGCTTTTGAAAAAAAAATGATATTGTTGGTTATTTTGCTTTTTATTAAAGCCCAGAGCCCCGAGGACTGTTGTCACATTCTTGGTGAGTTCATTCAAGGAAGAGCATTGACATTCCTAATTTGCAAATTTAAATATTGTCAAGAAATGGTTTAAGCGCTCAGCATGGTTGGGGAGTTTTATGACTATAGGTGACAAGGGATGTCACTTCTCTGGGGAGACAGTGGGGGAGGGGGAGGAGAGTGCGGAGAGATTCAGGGAGATGGGAATGGTTGCCATTTTCTGTCTGTCTCTGTTCTGAGTGCTTTTCACATGAATTTTATTTTATCTGACATTGATCCCACAATTTCCATTTTACAGATGAAGACAGAAAGTTAGGGAGCGTGCCCAGGGTCATTTAACTATTCCAGAACCAAGTAGACTTTGGAAGCCAGCACTGACTTTATGTTACCCACCTGCTTCCCGGTCCTGTGCTATGGGGAACATGAACCTTGAGAGCAGACACGCTGGGCTTCAAGTCCAAGCTCAACTGGCTGTGGTAGATCCTGACCTTCCATTTGTTCATGGCTGAACTAATGGTAACTACACAGTGTGCCAAGCCCTGGGCTGGGTATTCAGTGCACAGCAGAGGGTACATGGCTGGGAAAACCAGGAGTCTGGGAAGGCCTCTTCAACAAGGGACTTGAGTGGACTCCTCTTAGAGTAAAAATTGGCTAGGCTATGGAGTTTTCTCCCTCCCTGGTCCCCTATAGCATTCTCTCCCTCCACATCTCCCTCCCTTTCTTCCTCTCTCTTCCCTTCTTCCTCTTTCGCACACTTTTTTGGTAGCCTTTGTTCTCGCTCTCTGAAACTCTTATACCTGGAATCCAGCTGCCGTGTTCTGAGAAAGCCCAAGACCGACAAGCCTGTGTGGTTGTGAACCACAACCACTTGGGTCCCACACCTGTGTGGGATACATGCCACTGACTAAATAAATACAGTGTATCACATGTCATTTCTAGAGAAACAGAAGAAAACATCTATTTACCCTAGACAGAGAATGACACGGAAGACCAAAGGAAGGATTGCACCCAAGTCCATTTTGATGAACCGGCATGTTAGCTGGGGCTGCCTGCAGATGCTTGGGAGACGCAAGTCGGCAAGGCCCTGAGCAGCTTATGGGCGATTATACTACCGAAGATTACTCCCAAGTCCATTGATTACTTTCTGAATAAACTCAGGGAGAGGAAGCCTAGTGGCATATGGTTATTAGTAATTAAACCAGCTGAGGCATGATTTGCATTCATTTCCTTGCTACCTGCTTAAGCTTCACATGCGGTCTCTTATAGACAGTAATGTCTACCTTGTAGCTACATTTTGTGGATTAAATGCCACAACATTTGTGAGGTAGCCAGTGCAGCACTTAGCAATCTGAAATACCTCCAGGGGGAGGTGGAAAAATCTATAGGCACTCCTTAAGTGTTAGTGTCTCCCTTTCTCTTTTGTTACAACCTTCCCCTGGCAAGTTATAGCACCTTGGTGGGCTCATTGCATCCCCAGTCCTCAGTTTCCCCATTTGTAAAAGGACTGTGAGTCTGTGAGCTTCCATGAGCCATCAGGCTGGGGACCTTAGAGAGCTGTATAGATTACACTAAGGAGCTACCCCTACCCTCACGTTTTTCCTGAGCTTGGAAAAATTAAACAACCATGCTCCATGGGGTGAATTTTAACCTTGCTGTTTAGTGGATGATGTATTTATGATCTGTAGTGAGAAGGTATATAAATGCTAGGGCCTCAAGAGGCAGGGTTGGTGGTTTATGGTCATTGTGGAGGGCAGGGGGCAGGGAGTTGGTTAGATGCAGTTTGTTAGTAGTTGTGCTCAAAGAAGAAACAAAAAGAAAGAAATTAGATTGAGGGATCCCCCCCCATCCTGTCTTCTCTCCTAGTTAGTGATAGCAGGTGAAACTTGGGGTACGAAGGGTGGGGAAAAGAATCCACAAAGTATCCAACTGGCTTCATGATCTCCCTGTAGTCTTGTTCATCCACGTTCTCTGGTGGCCTGTGGCCCCCTGGTTTGCTTTGAGTAGGCAGTGTTTGCTCCTACTTCAAAGATGCTCAGGCCCAGAACTTGCTGACTCATCCTGAGAGAGGAACATCTTTCAAGCCTTGCAGGGTTTGTACAAGTGGCAGTGTTTCTGGAGTGCCTTCTACTATGCACTGCTGTCATCAACAACAGACATGTATCAGACTCTTGGGTCTGATTCAGGCCAAAGCTCTGTAAATAGTCCCTTTTTTTTATTCTTGCAATGGTAGAAAAGCTGAGATTTGGAATTCAAGCAACTTGCCCCAGGCCTTTACCATGCCTGTTGGATGTTATCCATCCAAGAAGGACACATCAGTCTTGCAAGGCTGAAGGGGACAGTGCAGGGGATTATATGTGTCTAATGTCTCAAAGTCACACTGACAAGGGACTACAGAGATGTTGGAGATTTGAGTAGGATCCTCACAGCTCATTCTTTGAGTACCTAGTCAGACCCAATGCTTGGTGCTTTCCTAGGGCTCTGCTCTCCCATTGTGGGCTTCTTGATTGGGGCATCAGTGTGGGGTGAGGCCGTGGGATAATCAGAAACCTCCAGCTAAGAAAGTTCTGAATTGAGGGATTTCACCCTCAGTTTAAGTGAACCCCACTTTTCACTATCCCTGTCTAATGCTCCGGTTTCGTTAATAGATGCTCTTCTAACTCAGAGGATCATCCAAGTCACCTGGAGGACCTGTCAAAATTTACCACAGATTCTGGCCTTAGAGTTCAAGTCCCTGAATGATTGTAAGACATGGAGCAATTTGTAAACCACTGCTTTGGTCTGATGTTCCCCAAGGTGTGTTCCATAGAACAGTAGCTTGGTGGGAGGCTGGATAGGTGCTCTGTAAGACTCTCCAAGACTAGTGAGCCAGACGGAGCTGGATGCTAGAGTTTCAAGGAGTCATTCCCAGTGTGTCAACGAACTGGACACCTCAAGGAATCTTTGACAACATTTCTATTAGGCAAAACTCTGTGTCCTTCTCAAGAGCAAGGCTCAGACAAAATTAGTCTGTAAAGATCTCAGAGAGATGCCAGGGGTGGCCCAGCTGACAGCCACTAGATTAGACATGCCCTTTTCAGTTACACAACTTCTCGGGATCATCAGTGCGTTATAGATCCCTGAACAGAGAAATAAAGAGATAGTTTTCTTATCTTGAATATCAGAGATCCAGGAGAGAAAAGAAGGCATGGGCAGAGAAGGACAGACATGCCAGCTATGGATAGAATGTGTCTTGGTGAGAGACCAGGGTAAGCAGGGTGAAAGTTACAGGTGGGAAGAATTCTGAGCTCAAATGAGCATGAACTTTTTTTTTCTTGATCGATTCGTGAAGTGGAGATAACTTGGCCTTTTGGATACTTTTTAAGCCAAGTACCCTTTTGTAGTAAAATCAATGTCATATTGTATGAGGGTCACATGAATTGAAGATGTAGCTTCCCTCTCTGCTTAAAGCCCTCTGGAGGCTCCTTACCCCATCGACAACTCTTACACAAAGCCTGGTAAGAGACACCTGAACTTTTATAAGTACACCCAACCTCAGCCTTTTTTTGTGTCCAGTGTCATCAGCTGCGAATTCATTTGGAAATTAGGGAAACTCTAGTATCAATAGCACAGTAGAAGTAATTTTAGTTTCCTTCTTGTGTTTTGAGATTCAAAGGGAGGTACTGTGGGAGACCTTGCATTAGTGTGACGGAGTGCCCTCCATAAATGACCTAAGTGTGTGGGGGGCAGGATTTTGGCTCACAGTCATGTGGTTCAATCCATACTACTGTTTGCTTCTGGGCCCATGGCGAGGGGGAGCATCGTGGCAGCAGGAGCGTGTGACAGTGACTGCTCACATAATGGCAGGCAGGAAGCAGGAAGAAAGAATGTAGGTAGAGGCCAGGGCAAGATATCGACCTGAGGGTATGTACACACTCTATGTACACCTTACAGACCCCTACCTCCTGCTATTCATTGTTCCTCTATAACACCACCATATTGTGAATTTACCAAAGAATAAGCTATTTATTAGGTCACATTCCTCAGGACCCATTTGCTTTCTAAGAATCCACATGTTGGCAACCAAGCCTCACACATTAGCCTGTGGGGAACATGTCATATGCATAACAAATGCAGCTAACAGATTTCCTGTAGCCCCACTTAATCTGCATATGCACCCAGTTTAAAGTCTCTGTAGGATCTGGCCCAAGTCTCTCTCCATCATGGTTATCTTTCCCCACATGATGGACACACAAGACACTCTAGTCACATGGTTCCTCTCCACCCCGCTGTCTTGGCTGTTTCCTGAATACTCCTCCACCTATCTTTGGGCGTGGAAGGCTTCTTATCTCTCAAGTCTTATTTTCAATGTCCTCCTCCCCAGGGAGGCCTTCCGTGTACACTTCCACTAAAGCCACACTTGATCACTGTTTGGGTCCTTTTGAATTCTCTGAGTAGCCCTTCCCACTGTCGTATTTTTCTTGCTTGTTTATCTATGGCCTTCCTCCTCCAGCAGGTCGGAGGGGTGTCATCACAGCAGAAAGGCTCTGTGACTGATGTCGAATGACTTAAGGCAGAAAACGCTCATCTAGGCTGAACTGTCCGTCGATGACGATGCCGAGCTTTGAATCCTCTTTTGTGGCCCCAGGTTGAGGTTCCTTGCATCATGCCAGGCTGCCCCTTGTCCTTGAGAGGCTGGCGACAGCTCTTTGAGACTCTGCAGGTTTAGATCTGAGCTCTGCTGTGGTGTTCACTCACTCTGGAATGTGAAGGAGAGAAGACTGGCATTTTCTGCTCTGTTTCACAGCCAGCCAATAATGGGAGATTGGATAAATTCCAGACTCTAAAAAGAATCCAGGCAGGCCCCGCTGAAAATTGGAAAAGTCTGTGGTCAGAAATTCACAGTAGGTGGACGCGGCCTACAGAAATACTTGCCTGGGTGGCATAATAAAGCCCAGAATGTTAGGATGGGTGCCAGGGCCACTGCGCCTGTGCAGAGGGACCTCCTTTCAGCTTCCTATCTATTGTTTACATGGTATCAGAGTGTGATATCAGGACCTGATTCCTAGGACTGGGAACTTTCAGCTCATAGAGAGCTTGCCTAGTTAACAAGAAGCCATTGGGCTCGATCCCAGTGTCCCATAAACTGGACATAGTGGTGCATATCTATAATCCTACTATTCCAGAAGTGGTGGGAGGAAGATCAGAAGTTCATGGTCACCCTTGACTACACAGAATGAGGCCAGCCTGGACTACATACACAAATAAATACCCAATATGCCCGAAATGATCAATATAGGGAGATACCAACACCCACTTCCTCCCTTCTGTCTACTGAGCACCTGTCAGGAGCTGGACTCAACCCGTTTTTGTTAGCAGGTTTTGGACATTGAGCTATCTGGGCTCTTCCTTTGCTTCTCTAGCACAGGAGACATTGGAAAAGAGCAGGGATGCTGACAGTCTTGTAGCCCTGTGAAGAACAGCAGTTCTGATCAGCAGGAGCTTCATTAGGTGTTTGTGTTGTGAAGCTATCATCTGCCCTTGATGCTTCTTACCCTTACCTGAAGCTACTCACCTGCAGGTAACCTGGCTGTAGCTGTTTGCCTGGCCCAGGCAGGTAGGTGTTCATTTCTTCCTCGTTCTCACCCACAGCCTTTCTAAGCAAGACTCACTGTCTCCTGCTGCCCTTTCTGCTGATCTCAGGACTCCTAATGGTGAAGCAACTTGAGCATTAAGGGTGCCTATGTTTACACTCGAAGGCAAAGAAATTAGCAATTGATTTTTCTCCATGCTAGTATCTCCCTCTTCCCCCACCCTGTCACCAAACTGACATTGCTGTGATTGTGCTGTGAGGAGGTTTCCTCATGCACACGTGTGTGCATGTACCCACTCAGCCAAGCGTGGGTCCACAGCTAAGAACATAGCCTTTGAGTTAAAACAGAACCACCTTCACCACCAACTGACCTTGGAACCTGTCTTAGTGTCCCAGGCCTACTATAACAAAATGCCACAAACTAGGAAGGTTAAAAAAAAAAGATGATCTGGAAGTGTTAGTCACCTTTTCGCCAGCATTCCTGTGTGTTGTAGGAGGGAAGCCTGTGATTGGCGTGCCCTACAGGTATCAAAACCCACTTTCCCTGGTCCACGGGTCTGGCCCACGGCCCCATCTGTAGAGACAGTTCTAGAAGCTCTTCAGCCTATCTCAAGACACCTTGCCCAGGACGGTGAAGGCAGAGAAAATTAGTACTCGCCTGTTGGGAGTCATCCCAGGCCAGCATCATTTCTGTGTTGGGCTTATACAACCCAATCTCTCTTGGAAGTGAAATTGACAGATACACTTCCCAGACCCTGAACAGAAGGGGTGTGTTGACAATAGAGCTGTAGCAGCAGAGAGCAGTGGCCTGTGGGAGCCCAGAAACCAGGCAGCAAGAAGAGAGTTGGCCGGATGCAGAGCTGGCAAAAGCACCTGTCCCCAATCTGAAGTCCCCTCCTGTGACCCTGGGCCGCACTAGCCACTTCTCTAAGACTTGGCTACACAGATGGAGATTGATGGCATTGATTTGAAATGGACAGCTGTTTTCCAACCTTTTAAATAAAAGTAGGGCTGCTTTAAAATCCTTCCCAGAATCCCCTTTTGTGGGGCTCAGATGCCTGTGAGAGAACAGCAGCCTCCTTAGGAGAGGCTCCCGGCCTCTCTGCTTGCCCAGGTAACAGATGGCCTGATAATTTGATGCAATTAAAAGGAGCAGGTTGCTGGAATTTAATTAAGAAACAAAAACACTTTGAGGACACTTGCTTTCAGACAGGGAACTGAGGACTGGGTGAGCCGTGTCACCAAGGTGCACAGACCTATCAGGACCCAGGGGAAGCAAGGATGGAGAATGTGGCCCGTATGGCCATGTGCTGTGGCCCATAAGGGTGGTGACATGTGTCCCCAGGCCTCCTCTCTTGCCTTCCACCTCTCCAGGCACCCACCTGCCTTTTCCCATTCAAGATTCATTCATACTGGTTGGGACACTGAGAATAAAATCCAGACTCTTTCTCATAGCCCTTACGAGGCTGTCCGCCTATCATCTGGCCCGCCCAACTCTGCAGGCCTCTCGAGCATCAAGCTTCTTTGACTTTCTTTTCTACTTCGGTTTCTCCAATACATGAACTGTCTCAGGACCTTCACATTTGCTGCTTGGGCCACCTGGATGATTCTTTCCTGATACTCCCATGATGCCCCTGTTCTCTTCATTCAGTGCTGAATGGATTCTTGTCTTGGCTTCTCTCCTATGACACTGAAACACTACGATGCCTCACCACGTGGGGTGGTGGTTAGTGTTGAGTGAATGGCTAGGTGAGAGGTATACATGTCAGGTGTAGACCACACGAGAGGCACTCCACAATGTCACTTACTGTCGCTTTCACCAACAGCTACTCTGGTGCCAGATTCGCTAACCTGTCTTGGGTTACTTGAGTCTTCAGAGAAAGATTTCTTGGGTACTTCCTATGGGGATAAGTTAGAGTTGCTGAGAGGAGGGTATTGGTCCTGGAACAGCACAAGCAAATGAAAAGGTCCAGTACTGTGAGGTGGGAAGTGTAGATGGGGTGGTATTCATAAAGCATAGTGTTGAGGGGTATGGATGGAAAAGTAGGGGACCATAAAGACCACAGGGCTCACTCGGGTAGGAGGTAATGATGGGAGTGTCTCAGCAGGGCAAGCATGATCAGATCCTCATGTTGGGAAGACTACTCTACACAATTTTTCCCACAGGAAGAAGAGAAATAAACCCAAAGTGAGCAGTTCTGCCATTGTAACTGCGCTCCAGGGTACCCCAGTTTGCAAATGCGGTATGTCTTAGGTGATGTCTTTCCACAGCTAGCCACATCATCCCTCCCGTCCTTTTTGTATTCTTGGTGCCTCTGCCTAGGAGCAGGTCTCCTAGAAGGACCCTGACTCCCTCCCTGGATTCTAACTACAGCTGTCACCATTGTTATCTGGCTTATGGGGATGCCTTCAGAAACTGTGTGTAACCCGGAGATAAAAAAGACCCTGTAGGTACTGTTTTTGAGTATGTTACGGTCACAGCCCACCATGGGGCTGCCTCACTCCTGCCTTCTTTATAAGCCTCTCTAAGGGACCCCCATTGATCCAAGCAGTTCAATTTCCTATCTTCATTCTGAGTGTTTAGCCTCTCTTCTGTGGCTTCAAAGCTGTTGGGAAAGAGAATCCAGTCCCAGAGCCCTGGTCCTTGGGTGAAGTTTGCTGAGACTGTCATTTGAGGCTTATTCTGAGCTTATTCCCAACACACACACACACACACACACACACACACACACACACACACACACACACTTCTCAATATGAGTGTGCAGAGATAGGTTTTGCCTCCAGGGTGTGGGATAAGAAGCCGAAAAGGTCTATGGAGAGGCGTTTTAATTAGCTTCGTCCATGGATCGATTTTTCCTTTCTGTTTTAACTTCCTACCTCAATGGTTTTCAAGAAATTTTCCAATGTGCTGAAACTGCATGGAATTAAAGAAAAAAAGAGGTCTGAAGCTAACTGGGGAGTGGGGGGTGGGAAGGGCTTCCCTTTCAACACTCAAAGCACAAAGACCTCTCTACTTGTGACAGCAGGCTTAAATAGCACGTGTTGACCAGTTGATCAATGCTAGAAGGGAGGAAGACTTTCTGAGAGCCTCTTTAATGAAGAGAGAAAGAATCTGACTTGGTTTCTTAGCATTTAAAGCAAAGATAAAAAGCCTGCATAGCTCTTCTGCTAAGGGAAAATGCTTGAAGTGGGGGAACACCTTGAGTTTGGTTGAATTTGGTTTCTAGCACCAATTCAGTCACAAGGCTAAGCCCCTCTTTGGATTGGAGCATGATACTATTTTTGTAAACCGCACCCCCAACATATGAAGCTGAAGCCAGGAAGTAACTTGACTGAAGCAAGGAAGTAACCCAAGAGGCCTCCCCATTCCCTGTCTCAGACTACTGAGATCTATAGAGACTGTGCATCTCATCTAGACTTTGGATGACGGAGGTGGGAAGAAACAGGGGTGCCAGGGAGTCTGCTGTGTCTAAGACCACTCGTTCTTACTTAACACCTACTCAAACTCTCAGAAAATAATATTTATAGACCCCCTGTGGTGTGACAAACGCTGTTCTATCTATTCTGTAGCAGTGAGCAAGAGATAATGTTCTACAAGGGACAGTCAAGAAAGGGCCTGGAGAAAAATTTTGAGCAGAGGGATCCAGAGAAATATGGGGGAAAGACTCTGGGCTGAAGAAGGTTAGGTACAAAGAGCTTAAAGTGAGCATGTCCATGCCTTCAGGGGGTCCAGCAAAAAGAAGGCCAGCATGGGTGGGCCACAGTGAGCAAGGGCCAGGGAGATAGGTGCAGGGCTTGGTCAGCATGGTCACACAGCTGAGATGAGGCCCCGTTGGCTGCCATAGTCCTCTACAATCTTATGCAAGGTAGGACTGGAAACATTGAATTGTTCTGGGCAGCAGAGCAACATGGTCGGAAAGATGCTTTAGAAAGATCTTCCACGGGCCAGGCAGACGGCACAGCAGGTACAAAAGCGGGCAAGCAATACAAACCCAACATCCTGAGCTTAAGCTCAGGAACCCAGGCAAAAAGCCAGATGTATCTGAGACACTGCTGCAATCCCAGTTCTCTGTAGGAGGCAGAGACAGGAGAATCAGCAGGTAGCTTATAGACAAGGTACTGCACTGGGTTGTGTTAGGAATTTTTTGCTTATAAAAGGAGAAAGTCAACTCAAAGTGACTCCCTTAGCCATGGGTTTCCACTATAAATTGTCCCAGGGTCATGCCATACATTACCATCTTTCCTCATGGGTAATGGCTCCCTAACATCACCCCTATCCTGAAGCTCTAGGCTTCCACAAATAGCAATTACAAGAACAGAGTATTTCATCTTTGCTAGTTTCGACAATGACCCATCTACCAAAATCACTTGCACACCAGCCCTTACCTACCCGTTTCTGACCCAATCACAGCCCAAGGAAATGGAAGATGGGGATTGACCAAGTCTTGCCATGGGACTGACCATCTGGGACTAGGGTGGTGGCAGAGAAGACCTTTCTCCACACCCAAATTGTGCATTTCTAGAAGTGAGGAAAAGTGGATATTGTGCAAGCAAAAATAACCGACTTCTACTACCCAGGCATAATGAGAATATTCTATAATGAATGGCGATCCTGCCTGTTCATTTTTCTCTGTCATGGAGTGTGCTTTCCCAGAGACATTAAAAAGAGGCCTCATAGCCATGAGCACCATGGCTTGATTGGTAGCACTTCTCAAAGCTTCCTCCACACATTGTCCAGCTACAAAACACAATACCACCAATGCCCAGGGAAAGAACTTGAACCCGAATAGCCGAGAGTCACGCGTCCTTCAGCTACCTGACAAGGCCAGAGAAAGCAGAGAGAAGACAATATCCCTCCTATTCAGCCTTTGTATGGGAAGAATAAAGATTCATAATAGCTCTGGGGAGGGTTTGGGCTGGGGAGTGACCAGAGAAAAACCGGCGGTGACAAGAGCAGGGGGCATTGTATAAAGTCAGGATTTGGAGCCAGTGATGCCTAGTGACCACGGACATCATTTTGTGTTTAAGAGAGAGCTGCCTCTGTGAATTACTTAGACAAACATTCAGGGACAAAGTACTACACTTCAAGGCCACTCCTTGGCAGCTCTGTCAGCTTGGCCTTGAGAATGCAACCTGGGCTCCTTGACAGAGGATGACTCCCTTCATTAAAATAACAGCTCTGGCTTGTCTCTCTGCCTCTAAATGGCAACTCTCACCTCCCGGGGTTGTTTGCTTTGGATAATTTCATTCTTGCCTGGGTTTTGTTGGCCTCTGGGGTGGATTTATTCTTACCAGTTAAGAAGGTCCCCAAAGCCTCAAATTTACCCATGAAATTGTTAACTTGCATCTTTCTCCCCACAATGGCACTGTAAGCCAGCTCACGTGATCTTAGAGGAATCAGCTAATGCCATTACCTCGAGATGCTGAAGCCGACTCTGTAGTGGTGTAAAGATAGATGCGTAGTCAGTCTCTGTGCCCTGGGGATGTCTCCCTGGTTACCTTATCTGTGACTGCTTCAT
The DNA here is from genome assembly GCA_036184795.1 of Tokudaia tokunoshimensis. Lineage (NCBI taxonomy): Eukaryota > Metazoa > Chordata > Mammalia > Rodentia > Muridae > Tokudaia > Tokudaia tokunoshimensis. The sequence continues at coordinate 6,631,674 of BTHU01000007.1, read as the reverse complement.
CCTCGCGACTCTGAGGTCTGATTCGGGTTCAGGTGCATCCTCTGTGGGGCTTCAGGAATTTTAAGTGTTTACTCGGAGAACAGTATTCTCCTGTTTCTTTTCTTTTCTCTCCCCACCCACTGTCCTTGATAAGGCAGTGGCAGGAATGGCCGCTATGCTATGGGACATATTTCTTTTCCTTGTGGGGAAGTACCAAATAGATTTAGAAATGGGAGCTGTAGCTTAAAAGGCAACCAGCCACCCTCCTGAAGAGAGAAGGGACTTGGGATCAGCATAGGGTGAGGCTGCCACCAGCAACTTCACTTTTGAGTACCAGACTTAATCCCTGAGTCTCCAACATCCTGACTGTAGAATAGAAACCCACTACAAGTCAGCAACTGAAGCTCTCTGGATCCACCGGAAAGACCCTCAGAACCCCAAAACTTAACCCCCCCCACGTCAGAAAACCTCTCCCCACCTCCCTACTTCCTACCCTTCCAGATCCCTCCAGGGCTCAGTGGAGACTCCTGCATCTCTGCCTCCTTCAGTTCCACAACTGGGCAGGCCACATCTGTCAGGTTTGCCTGTGTAATACTGCTGTGGCCAGTCCCTCTTCTGTGTTACCTTAGTTCCTGCCTTTCTCAGGATTATCACTTCTTGGTACCTGCCTAACAGGGTTCCCTGCATCAGTCCACACCACAGCCAGAACATCATTTCTAAAATGAATGGTTACCTCATGCCCTCTATTGCCTTCCATGACTCCTGTTTATCTTGGCAAAGTCACAGTCCTCAAACTCTGCCTGCCTTCCAAGGTTTGTCTGTGAACACTCCACTCATACTCCGTGATGATCCGGCTTAATTTCAAGCCTCCAAGTCTTTCCTAGTATCACCTCCTCTTCTTCTACCATCAGTCCTTTCTCTCTTGCCTCTCTGCTTGCCTGCTCCAGTTCATTGTTCAAGATTTGCTCAAAAATCACCTCCTCTGTTATCTGTCCATTAAAAGGATCTGCTTGATGCTAGATGGAAGCAGCAGATGCTAAAGCTCACACATCGCATGGTCCCACACATCGCTTGGTCCCACACATCATATGGTCCTGTATATCATATGGTCCCACACATTGTATGGTCCCACACATCATGTGGTCCCACACATCATATGGATCATATGGTCCTATACATCAAAAGGTCCCACATATCGTATGGTTCTACACATCATATGGTCCCACACATCATATGGTACTATATATCATATGGTCCTATACATCATATGGTCTCACACATAATATGCTTCTGCACATCATTTGGTCCCACACATCATATGGTCCTGTATATCATATGGTCCCACACTTTGTATAGTTCCCTAGTTGTGGAAGGCCAGGACAGACATTGGGTCAAGCAATGGGAGCAAGTGATGACTAAACACATACTTCCTTTTGGGGTAAGGAGAATGTTTTAGAACTAGATAGGAGCGGTAGTGGAATAAAACTACTCGGTTTAAATTCTACTGCAGTCTTCACTTAAAGGTTAATTTTTATATTTCAAGTTCATTGCAATAGTTTCTATTGGAAGCTCTCCTGAAGCACACAGGCGGGACAAACCTCTCCTCCTGCTCTGGTGGCCCTCTGTCCATCACTTGTCATCCAAAGTTCTAGCACAGCACCTCAGAACCCAGTTAGTTCCCTTATTCTGTGTGTGTGTGTGTGTGTGTGTGTGTGTCCAGTAGCCCATTCTTCCCGGATCCTCATCATCATCAGCCCTTCTTAGTCCTCACATTCTGGAGAAGGGAGGAGTCCTCCCTCCGCACACATCCCTCCATCGCAGCCTTACAGGTTCCCGGGAGAGCTGAGCGTCTTCTCTGCGGCAGGAAGTATTTGCATTCCAGCCAGCTCCGTTGCCTCCCTCCCCCATAGCTCTGCCCTACTTGCATAAATGCTGGCATCTCTTTCTGGGCTCATCTCATGGGTGTTTCCTTTTTATTTACTATCCTCTCCCAGTTTGTGCCATCAGCACTTCACAGCAGGGCTTGTCCCCCTTTCCTCCTCTTGAAGCAGTTGAGAATGATTAAAGACAAGTAGTGGCCTGCTGGCCCCATTGTGTCTAGGACAGGGAAGAGGCGGGCACACCTAGTGCTGTAGTGGGGAGTTGTGAGTTTTGAGCATACGATCTGGGAATCTAATTCAGCTGGGGACTGCTCCTGTGAAGTAACCTTCAAAGGGGCTCCTGTCAGCGATGAGGTCAGTGGTAGCAAACCCTCCTAAGCTAGAGCTGAGGGGTGCTGCCCCCACATCTAGCTCAGCTCTTCTTTTTTCTGAGTACTGCTCACATCCAGATGCTGACCCCTGCAGTTCCCCATCTGGATATCCTGCATATGCTGATGAGGCTGGCTTTGCTGATTGACTGGCTCACTGCTGTCACCTTGGCCTTGTTCTGATCAGCCTATGCAGAAGCAGCTCTACCCTGGCACGGGAGGGCCTGGAATTCATCCTTGCCTTCTCCTATCTGCCACAGGGTTCAAGCCAGAAACCCTGCCATCACTCTGTTCTTTGTCTTCCTATCAAAACGCTGCCAGGTCCTGGGGGTTCAGTGCTCTTAATTCCTCTCCTTGATCTTTGCTCCCCTGACCATTGCCGCAGCCTTACCCAGATGCCCTTGTTTCGGATAAGCGAGTAGCAACCCCTAATCACCCCTTACTTTCTCCCCCCATTTCATACATTTCCCTCACTGTCTTCTAAATTACTGGGTTTTTTTGTTTGTTTTTTTTCTTGTTGCTACTGTGGCGAATGACCATGAAAATGGCTTAAAACAACACAAATGTATTCTCTTACGATCGTGGAAGTGGAAAGTCCCAATAAAATCCATTTATGGCTCAGAAGAAAGCAGGGTGAGTTCCTTGTGGACTCTCCTAGAAAAATAAATTTCTTGCCTCTTCTGGTATCTGTTGGCTGCTAGCCAACACAGCCAAATCTACCTAGGGGTCAGCTTTTGGGAGAATCCAATGTAAAATATCAAATCCTGTGAAGAGGTAAGTATCCAATTAAAGTAGCAAAAGTCAACATTGATGAATCTATCATAGGTGCCATACCCTAGGATAAGCCACTAATAATACCCTTTGCATTGTTTAATAGTCTTGATATTCCTGTAAGATAGACACTGTTACTATTCTTCCTTTATAGATGAGAAAACAGAGGAATAAAAGAAGGGACAGGGATGGCTGAAAGGCACAAAGCTTCCATATTGCTTCACTAAGGTGTCAGCAGCACACACATCTAGTGCAGAGTAGAAGGGACCATCCCAAAATTTAGAGGACTTCCTGTGTAAACCAAGGGTAGGAATGTGCTGGGCTTCCTTCTTTTGCTTACAAGACAGAAAGCACTGAATTTTTCACCTGGCAGGCATCATGCTCATTGTCCGCTCTGCTTAGGTGTTGGGACAGTTCTTCCCTAGGCTGGAAAGAGCCTGTGAAAGGGCCTTGGACCAGCTGCCAAGCTGACTCTGGTTTATACTTTTCCTAGAGTTTTAGCAGTGGTCTACTTCATCTCCTCCAAATTTGGGATTAAAAACTGCTCTACCACCAATCTAGACAACTGGTCGACCACACTCCTAACCCATGCCAATTTTTCAAATTCTCTTTTCATGCCTGATATGCGCTGTTCATAAAGATGTATGAAATGGATTGTGTAACATATCACAGGTGGTTTACCCTGTGAGGTGGACTTCCAGAAAATTTGGTGTTTCTCCTCACTAGCCAGGGTTAGATCTCAAGGTCAGCACCATGGAGACTATTTATTGGTACTCTTCTCCATGCCTCTGGGTGAATGGGATTTTATTAGCAATTCAGCCAAAGGGTTAAGTTTGTACCAGGGTTGAGCACACAAGGCAATTTGTTTGAAAAACTGTACATCTGGTTATATTTCACAGATACACATGACACAAATCACCCATGATGTAGTAAAGCTGTGAGGCGGTCAGTTGCCATGAACAATCTTTGCTATCTGGCATTGGTTACAAGGTCCATTTTTCAACTTCATATTACATTAAATGGTGTTTGTTTGCTTACTTGTTTGTTTGTTTGTTTTGCGACAGGATTTCATGAAACTTCAGCTGGTCTTGAGATCTCTATGGACTTCTGACCCTCCTGCTGATTCTATCTCCTGAGTCTTGGAGCTCTTAAGCTTTTGCTACCATGCCTAGTTTTATTTGGTGATGCAACTTAAGCCTAGAGCTTTGGTCATGTTAGACAAGCACTTCCAATTTAGATATATATCTAACCCTCATCAACTTATATTTAAGTTTATTTTCTAATCATTTACCAATGCATATGAAGAAAAGGAACCATAGAACACCCAGATAAACCCTTTGTACATTTGCATTTGGTTTCTCATTGGTTTTCTATGCTTATGGCTATAGTTTACAAAATCATATTATAGTGTGCATGCTGTGTTATTCCTCTTTCATTTGGTAGTACATCATGGTCATTTTCTAAGTATCTAATGCCTAAAATTCAACGTTCAAGTATTGTTCTACACTCTTGCTTATTCTCGGGAAATTCTAATTAATTTACTCAGCCCCCTTTTATTGGACATTTAGTTTGTTTCTGCTTTTGCTCTTTTCTAACCTTGAATATCCTTCATTTGAGCCCTTGCTTATGTACTCAAAGTATTTTCTGAAGACAAAAGTCAATATGTAGTGACTAGACTGGAGGGGATGGGAAGAATTCTTGATGTTTGTCATTTTGGCATCCCTTTTGCAAGTCCAACTTACATTCTAATAATCTGTCTTTCACAGTGAACACTTCAAAGTCAATGAGTTTGCATTTTTCTGTACTTTTTCAGAGAAACCACTGAGTAGGTTAAGGTTATGTTAACTTTATAAAAATAAGCAAAATGACTCCTTGGCTCTTCATTCCCAGGAGCTGGCTGGATCAGCACACAGATGGAAAGTGCTTACGCCCCTCCCAGATATCTCTAGTGGATGGACTGGGTCTATGTGACCTGCATGTTTGGAAGGTGAAGCCACATCCCTTCCCAGCCCAGGAAGGGATTTGATTCTATGCTGAACACCATGACTCATTCCATTAGATTTCTCTTCTTGGAGCAAAGCACAGGAGAATTATCCCTTTCCTGAGGCAGAATAGGCTTAGTCACCTCTTCACTCCAGAGAGCTCTGACACATAGCAAGGACTGGAAAAAGTCAATCCAAAATACTGCACAACACTACACAGTGTGACATTTTTCTTTGTGAAAGCCTTACATGAGTAAGTCTGGTCTATATACCCAGACATACCTAAGCTACATGGCCTCCCTCCACCTGTCCATTATCCTGGTTTGGCCAAGTGATGCTCAAGATGCAAAGATCTAGAGGATAAAGGTCACTTTGCAGCTTCAGACTTATGGGGCTGGAAGACACTCATCCCCCAAAATCCATTGTAGCATATACTGCATTCCCAGTGAGGCAGTCATGCCGACTCCACAGGAAGAACTGACAACCCTCCTTGCTTCTTTGACCTTGGGAAGGATTTTCCTTTAGTCTTTCCTGAGTACCCATGTTTTGAAATAAGACTCCTGGTCTGTGAAAAGCAGACAAAAGGCTTCATTTGACTCTGTGTGTGTGTGTGTGTGTGTGTGTGTGTGTGTGTGATAAGTGTGATATGGTGTGTGTGTGGTGTGTATGATGCATGGTGTGTGTGGTGTGTGTGGTATGTATGATTCAGGGTGTGTGTGGTATGTATGATTCAGGGTGTGTATGTGGTGTGTGTGGTATGTATAATTCAGGGTGTGTGTGCGGTGTGTATAATGTATGATGTGTGTGTGTGTGTGTGTGTGTGTGATGTATGTGTGGTGTGGTATGTGGTATGTATAATGTATGGTGTATGTGTGTGGTGTGCATGGTGTGTATGGTGGGTATGGTGTGTTTGGTGTATGTGGTTGTGTGGTGTGTGTGTGGTGTGTGTAGTATGGATGATACAGGGTGTGTGTGTGGTGTGTACAATGCATGGTGTGTGTGTATATGTGTGTATGTGTGGTATATGTGTGGTGTGGTGTGTGTGGTGTGTGATGCAAGGTGTGTGTGTGGTGTGCATGGTGTATATTGGGGGTATGGTATGTGTGTGTGGTGTGTGTGGTGAATGTGGTGTATATGATACAGGGTGTGTGTGTGGTATGTATGATGCATAGTGTGTGTCTGTGTGTGATGTGTATGATACAGGCTATGTATACGTGGTGTGTATGATGCATGCTGTGGGGGTGGGGGTCAGGTGATGTGGTATGGTATGGTGTGTGTGGTGTGTGTGGTGTGCATGATGCATAGTGTGTGTCTGTGTGTGATGTGTATGATACAGGGTATGTATATGTGGTGTGTATGATGCATGCTGTGGGGGTGGGGGTCAGGTGGTGTGGTATGGTATGGTATGGTGTGTGTGGTGTGTGTGTGCGTGTGTGTGTGGTGTGTATGATATGTGTGTGTGTGTGCGTGTGTGTGTGGTGTGTATGATATGTATGTGTGTGTGTGTGTGTGTGTGTGTACGTACTTGACCATGTATGCTCATGCAGAGACTAGGTGCTTTCTTCTTTTATCACTCTCCACCCTCCTTTTTGAGTCAAGGTCTCCCACTGCACTCGGAGTCATTGGCTGACTGTGGAGCACTTGCTTTGTGCCTAGGTTCTAGGTGCTGGGAATCCACACTCAGGTCCTCTTGCGTGTGCAGCAAGCACTTTACTGTCTGGGCCGGCTCCTTCCAGCAGATGTGTATGGAAATCCATTGCAGTAGTTAGTTTTGTGTCTGGGACAGAAAAGATGTCCGAAAGAGAAATCAAACTATGAATTGACGGGAGTTCACTCCAGTCCAGGCAGTCATCCATCAATGTACATGTTGTACACAATATCTTCTGGATCCCTGCATCAGAATCCCTTGAGAAAGCTGCTCAAATGCAAGTTCCTGTATCCATCTGGATTCTCATATCAGAATTTATAGGGGAGGGGCCCAGTTATGTTCATTCACAACAGGGTCTTCTCGAGGTTCTGATGAACACTTCCACTGGAAACTCAAGCTTTGGGAGATCAATCTCAATGAGATTATGTTAGGAAAATCCTCCTCATTCACAGGTCATTTATTGACTGGCATACCACTTTAGTCAATGTTCTATTGCTGTGAAGAGACTTCATGACCACGGCAATGCTTAATAAGGAAAGCATTGAATTGGGACTGGCTTACAGTTTCAGAGCTTTAGTCCATTATCATCATGGCAGGAAGCATGGCGGCATGCAGGCAGACATGGTGATGGAGAAGGAGCTGAGAGTTCTACATCTGTATCAGCAGGAAGCAAGAATGGCAACCACTGGGCCTGGCTTGGGCATTTGAAATCTCAAAAGCCACCCCCAGTGACACACTGCCTCCAGCAACACCACACCTACTTCAAGAAAGGCCACACCTCCTAATCCTTGCCAAGTAGTTTCAATCCCTAATGACCAAGGCTTCTAATCCAAGAGCTATGGGGGCCTTTCCTATTTAAACCACCACACATACATCTTTGCCTGCCTCTTCTTTGGGATAGAGCAGAGTTAACCTACTCAAAGCAAGAGGAAAAGGGATACTAGTGGAGTAGGTATCTCATATTTCTGACAGATTTATCCAAATGATGAGTTATTATTAGAAATTTTAATTAATCAGACAGCTGTTGGGGAAATCATCTCTCATGATACAGGAGGCCCAGTGAGGCTTTCAGTGCTTGACAGACAAGATGGCCCTAGAAACAGGCAGTACAGCCGTGGAAAGTGTGGCCCGTGGCAGGGAAGTTGACTTGCTGAGCCTGTTCTGTGCTCTGAGTGTGTTTTACTATGTGTGTCTTCTCTTCTGAATCCCCATAACACTCTCAGGCAGGCAAGGTGCTCGTCTAGGTTGGATTTCTTCCCAGAAGCAGATCCTAAGAAGAGACTTAAGCCCAAGGAATACAGAAATGGGATGGCAGCAAAGTGTGTCTAGACCTGAGGACCAAGAGTGAGCGAGCAGCAAGCTGGCATCTCAGCCAGCAGACTCTGGGTGTCTTACAACAGAAATGTATTTCCAGCAATTTCAGAGTTTATAAATTGGGGGTCACAGAGCTACCACGGCCAGGTTCTGGTGAGGGCCTTCTTCTGGCTTGCAGACTAACTTCCTCGTCTCTCCTCATAAGACGTAAAAGAGGACAAACAACTGTTCAGAGTCCCCTTTTAATGGTGCTTTGCCCATTCATAAGGCCCCAATCCAGATCTTTAGAAATGTCCACCCAATATGCCCAATGTGGGATGGGGTCCCAGTATACTTACGAACCTCAGCCAATCATTATGTAGTTTCCAGGCTTTGATTTCCTTAACTATACTTTCACTTTAAAATGGTCTTTATTCGTTGTTTGGCTTGTTAATCTGGTTCCTTAACTGTACAGTGAAAAGGCATAGATAGCTGCCTTACTCAGCATCTGTCTCTGCTCACAAGAAGTGTTGTGCCCACAGTGGATGCTCAGTACATATTTGTGAGTACAAATAAAAGAGACAATCATTATTTTTTTTCTGCATGCTGCTATTGCTTCTTTAACCAGCCTCTTGGTAGAAGCATTTGGAGCATTTCCAATCTTGTTCTTCCTGAATATTCTCTAGTGTTCCAGAGGTAGTGGTAGGAGGAACAATTCAGAAAAGACATTCAACTACCCCTTGCCCCCAAATCAATTACCAACGACTGAATCCTTTTCAAGTAGTTTGTGACAGATCCTGAAAGAAACCCTACCCAGGATCACTGGAGAGATGGAAGCCAGGATGACAGCCAAGCTCTGGGACAGTGTTTTCTATAACATGAATATGGTCATGTGATCAGTCAAGGACTGGAGTCACTTGTAAGTGATATAAGCAGTAAAAAATGCAGTTGTGACAGTCACAGTCTGAGCTGTGAACGTGTCACAGCAGGCAAGTGTACTTTGCTTCAGGTCTCTAGTCAGTCTACTTCATGGGTATGAAGGGTAATTTGACTATTCTCACCTTAACTCAGCCTCGGACTTGACCCTGATGACTGTGGTGGTTTATTTGAATGTTTGGTCCCCACTTGATGGAACTGTTTAGGAAAGATTTGGAGGTGTGTCCTTGCTGGAGGAGGTATGACCCTAGAGGTGGGATTTCAGTTTTTAAAAGCCCACTTATTCCTAGTTAGCTCTTTCTGCTTCCTACTTGTGGTAGATAGAGATGTAAGCTCTCAGCCCCATGTTTGCCTGCCTGCTGCCTTGCTCCTCACCATGATACTCATGGACTCACCCTCTGAAACTGTAACTCCCAGTAAACTCTTTCTTCTATAACTTGCTTTGACAATGGCATATTAGTACAGAAATGGAAAATTAACTGAGATAATGACAATTGCTAAGATCAAACCATAGAGAATGCTGTTTGTGTTTTATCTGCTCTCTCTGACCTTTGTGTTCTGAGCTGAGGATGTTTTACACTGGAAGATGAATCCAGAGACCCTGGGCAAACTCAGCTTTCAGATACTATAACGAAACCCAGAGCCTCTGATTCTGCCCTACCAGGAACACTGTGACATTTCTAGAGAAGCTAAAAGGGGACCTGCATGGGTCCGTTCTTCTTCATGTTTTGGCAGACCTTGGTGGACACTGTAAGCCAGTCATTTACCTGGGGTGGGTAGTCCTCACATCCTACTGAGAAGAACCTCTAGGATGGATGTTTTTGATGAGATATCTAACTCCAATGTAGCGCTATGTGATATGTTCCAACTTGTCTTTCAGCACGCAAGCTACCACCTCAGGAACATTAGATTATACATGACAAGCTACAGGCTTGTCTTCAGGGAATGCCCTCGGCAGATAGAAGGCATCCCACTCTGGAGACCTCTCCCTCTTCTCTTTTGAACAAATGGCTCATACTCCTGTCTTGAGTTCTGCAACCATTCAGTTTATATTCCCAAGGTTCCCACTGCAGATGACACGCAATAATGCTTTGATATCAGCACCCCGTCGTTTTCCGCAAGGATCGGGATTGGGGTGGGGGAGGGATTAACTCTAGCACTAGAGTGTGGCAGGCTCGAGATCCTTGCTGCTCAAGAGGTTAAAGCAGAGGGTCATGAGTTCAAGCCCTACCTGGCTGCTGCATGCCTTCAAGGCCAGCCTGAGCAATTGGGTGAGATTTTGTCTTAAAATAAACAGTAAAAAAGATGCCTCAGTATGTCAGACTGCTTTCTGGGAACATATGATGGCTTGAGTTTGGACCACCCCGCCCCCAGCATTCATGTACAAAGCCAGACATGCCATGTGCACTAGAGTGGGCATCCATGCACACATGTGTGGATACACTGCACACACATACTCCCCCCACACCAACACACACACACACACACACACAATGTAAAGGACAGCATAGAAGTACTTACTAGTAAAGCAACTGTCTAGTTTGTATGAGGCCCTGGGTTCAACCTTCAGCATCGCAGGAATAAATAAGTAACCAGGGCTCCAGATGTTGTCTCCACAGAAAGCAGCTGCTCCAGGTGAGATGCCCTTGGGTGATAATACACAGGACCATTCAAAAATAAAAATAAAAATAAAAAAAAATCCTCCCTCCTTATGCCAATAATAGGCAATTAGCAAATGGAGATGTATTTTGCAAACAAAAGGCATCACTGGTTTTTATTTTATTATCGCAGTTGTTAACAGCCTTGGAAGTGTGACTCACATTTGTCTCTTGAAGGGAAAAAAAAAGCAAAACATTTGTTTGTTGTCTGAGCATAAAGACAGTTATCCCATGCCCACAGAGTGCTAATGATTGTGAGTCTTTAATGGTGCCTAACTCGCAGGTAACAGCACTTGAGATGTCTGGTGTTTTCTTCCTCCATTTAACCTTCCCCAGACATGCTTGGCTGAATAATAAGCTTGGCCGGCTTGGTTTGACAGGGCCTGCTCTGAACTTACTCTGAGAATGTTGGGGATGTGTATGAAATTCTCAGGCCAATTAACATTTGTTTCCTGAGCCTCTTGTTCCTGGGGAAGGGCTAGAAGACTAGACTCCCAAGGCTGGCTGGCTCTCTGGATGCTGTCTGGAGAGTGGGAAACAGGGCTTGGGTACCGAAGAAGCATGCCAGACTGCTCGGCGCCCATTACTGCGGCTTCCAACCTCACCGTCTCTCTGACTTCGGTTCCTATTCACACAGCAACCTGATTGGAATTTTTATTTTATTTCTAAATTGCTCCATTGGGGTCTCATTGGCTTATACCAAAGTCCCACATATTTTGTGCCAAAAGGTTTATGGATATCCATCTGTCAAATCCTCCGCATCAGGACCACAAGGTGCCGTCCATGGTCTCCGTGAAGTGAGAGGATGTCCACCACCTCCCAACATGTCCTCTTTTATTATTGTTGTTGGGTTTTGAGTGCGTGTTTAAAATTTGCTAAGAATGGACTTTTAAAAATGTTACTGTACTGGCATTAATACCCTGCTGTTTACCCATCAGTGCCTTCTCATGGTGTCTACAATAAAATATAACTGCCTTCCTAAGCTTTACCTGATGGCCTGAAGATTCAGCTGGGCCTCACTGGCTCTTAAAAGTCTTGCCCAGCCCATTGTCTGAGAAGCAGCCTGAGCTCCTTGTAGTTTAGTAGTGAAACACATTTGGTGTGCCAAAGTGAGGCCCCCACTTGGTTTGGTCAGCACCCATTTAGCTGCAAGGGAGTCCCACAAGCCAGCTTATACAAGCCCAAGTATCTGGTTACTCCTTCCTCTCTGGGTTCCAGTTATTCCCTACCACTTTACCACACAGCCATGCTGACTTCCCTTCTTTGGTTGCCCCAGGCACCTCAAGTTCACTTTCAGGATGTTTGCCCCATTCTATTGTTCTGGAAGGTTCTATACTCTACGTCATTTAAGTTATGCCCCTACTTCTTCTCCTGTGTCTGCTGCTGCTTCAGAGAAGTCTTCCTGACCCTGGTGGTGAACATGCATTTTCCTCCTACCTGGAACCCATGTCCCAGTTGCCCTCCACAGCTCCAGAAAGCTACATGCTGTGGCCCAGTAATTCTCAAATGGAAGGAAGAAAGAAAGGAAGTCAGGAAAGGGAGGAAAAGGAGAGGGAGAGAGAGAGCTATATGGAGTGGAAGCCTGAGCCCATAATGTGCTGTCCATGGTCTCCATGAAATGAGGTAACATGAACAAATGTTCCACCTGGCTGGAAGAGACTTGCTCGGATTGCATAGTGAGGCAGTGTAGAGGTTCCTGTCAGTGAAAAAATCAGCTCTTTAGCACATCCCCCTACTCCAATCCTGGAAGAGACAAGGACCCAGCCTCTCCTCCAGAGGATGGCGGGCAGAAATTCCCAGACCTCAAGAGCCTTGGCTTAAAATGGAGAAGTCAGATTTCGCTCCCAGAGTTTCAATGTTAGTGGTCTGGGAGGAAGGCCTTGGTTTACATTCTGAAGAATCTCTTCACTTCTTGTTCTCCAGGAAGTGTCATTCTGTCTGCATTTCTGGGGTGCTACAGGGGGGACAGAGCTGAAACTGAGGAACCGACAGCTAAATGGGTGATAGGGGGGACATGTTTTCCTTTTGGAATTTTTCTCCCATTAAGAAAGAAATCTTTGAAGTATTCCAGGTTGTGTTAGAATGGAGCAGTCTTAGTTCTAAGCATTTTCTGCTCCAGCTTGGATTTGAAGAGTAGAGAAGACTGTGGACTTGATTTTCCTCTTTTCTCTGTTTCTCTGTGGAGCTGTGAGCTGGACTGCACGGCTGATGGATGAATACAGACATTACTACTTGGCTGAACATCGTAACATTCCAAGCCTTTTCCTGACCAGGTTCCAGCATCTCAGGAAGTGCATAAGATGTTTTCTTTCCATTCCTGTTTTTCCCTTTCTTTATTCCCGCACTGGTGGCTCTTGGGTAGGTGATACGGGACTCCTGAAGAATGTGAAGCATGGAAATCTTGTGAGGTAATTGCTCTTTGGAGTGGCCCAGGAGGACTCGTAAATAAGCACAACCAGAAGTGGAAGAGGAATGGGAAGATGTTCCCACTTTCCACCCTGCTATCTTCTCTTTTGGGCTCGGTGTGCAAAGTTCCCAGGGCATCTGTCTTTGTCTGTTTATGCTGCTATCACAACGTGCCATGAACAGAGCAGCTTATAATGACTGGACACTGATTTACCATTGACCTGGGGGTTGAGAAGCCCAAGATTAAGGCAGATTTGCTGTCTTCAAAGAACCCACTTTATGGGTCAAGGAATGAATTCTCTCTGGGATCTCTTTTATAAGGGCAACAATCTTATCCACTAGAGTTTTGCCCACTTCCCTAAGCAACCCTCCCATAGCCATACCTCCTTATTCCATATTAGGGGGACTAAGGATTCAACACAGGAATTGCACCGATAGCAGCCACATTCCTATGTAACAGATACAGGGAGTCGAGTGCGCTTGGCCAGAGTGGCCTGTGGCAAACAGAGTTCGTTTTCTAGATTATTTTTAAGCATAAGGGGGAAACTTAGGTGAATGATAGCGAAGAATGAGGGGAGCAGCTTCCTGGCCAAAAAGCTGAGATGACCCCAAACTGCTGACCACTAGAGAGAAGTAAGCCGCCAGGGAACTAAAAAACCAGAAGAATCAACAGGGAAATGTGCAACTGGAAGCACAAACTATTTCATTCATTCATTCACTATCCATCCATCCATCCATCCATCCATCCATCCATCCATCCATTCATTCATTCAATAAGTCGTTCAACCCCTGCTATGCTTTATTGCTATAATCAGAATGTATGATACACAGGATGGAGCAATAAAAGGTACCCATTTATAGACTACAAAGTGCTCAGTGTGTGGATGTATAAACATCAAAACTACTTTACTGGGAGAAAGGGAGATTTTTCTCACCTTTGCAGAAATGAAGAACAGGCATGTGTGACTAATGGGGCAGGTTGAGGCTTGACTTTGTGTGACATCTACTGAGGTGCTGAGTGTGGAAATAAGAAGTAAGGAAGGGAGATAAGTGGGAGCCATAGAATGTTCCAGAGAGAGAAAGACGTTCATGGGATGTCCAGCAGAGCTTGTCCAGACAACTGTTTAGAACCACCAGGGCAGGTCAGGGAACTGGCCTCACTGACCCTGTCTACACTGGTCTCAGATCTCTCCACACCCTGTATCTCTCCCTTTCCCACAATAGTATCACTATCACACTACGGATAATCAGGTCTCCACCTACTTCGTTTTAATACTTGGTGAAAACATCTGGATAGCTCCAAGAATTTATTACTCAGGAAATCTCCTATGCCAGGCTCTGGACTGGAACTGGAGAAGTCAGGGGAAGGAAAAAGCCAGACTCCTGGTCCAAAATGCTTTATAACCTGGATGATCTAGATGATGCTAATGTGGGGGGGGTGCTTTGCTGGACTCACCTTGGGTTAGATATGGAGTTGTGTTTCCCACCTTGTCTCCCTCTCCACCCCACTATGTGTGTTTTCATGAGGGTGTTTGTACACATACAAGTACATGCATGTGCCCCTGCACATGGAAGCCAGAAGACAACACCAGACGTTTTTCTCAACCATTCTTCACATTGATTTTTGAAACAGAGTCTCTTTAGCTCACTGGTGATTATGAGTGTCTCCACCTTACCCCATTCCTAGCATTGAGGTTATAGACATGAGCCACCACATCAGGACTCTGCATGGGTGCTGCAGATCTTACCTCAGGTCCTCACACACTATACCATTGGAGCCACATCCTCAGCCCTTCTCCCATCTCTTCTAATGCCTTGGAAACCTGTCCTTCTTTATTTCTGAAAGTCACAATGCCAGGCTTGGTGTTAAGAGTTCAGACTCTAGATGATGTCCCATGGCAAAGATGGCGGCTGCTGCAGACCTCGGGCTGCTGTTGACCGAATGCCCATGGGCGTGATACACCTGAGATCGTCACTACTCACAACAACTCAAACAGCCAGTGTGGGAGTTTGGTTTTTGCGAGTGAATAAGCCAAATCTGTGTAAGTTTTACTGCTATGTTAAGGGACAGAGCCTAGCTTGGAAGGGGGATTTCCAATATGGTCAGTCAATTCCTGTAGTCTCTCTCCATTTTTCTAATCCTCAAAACGGGAGCTGTAAAACTCAATGCCAGTGGGTTTACTCCAGAGTTCATTTAACATACTTATGGAAAATTCCAGAGCCCTTCTTAGCACGACTTCACATCCGGCCCATGAAACTCCTTCATAAACATTTGTAGGGAGGCTGAAAAGCATCCCAGGCCCACCTGGAGCAGGGTTAGAGGTCCAAGCTCAAGTTCTTTGGCTCAGTCCACAATGTCCAAGTTTTATCGTGAGCTTACTGGAAGTCTTAATGAGGAAGTTGACCTGGAGGCTCTGATCACTCCCAACAGGAGAGGCCCCCAGACAGCTCCATAATTCATGTGGCCAAAACCATTACATGAGTTGACCTGGAGTTCTGTCGAGAGCTGTCTACCTGGTAATTACTGAAACAGCATAGGGGCTGCAGCTATTTGAATTTCAGATATGCAAGAGTGATTCCAGAAACATCCTGGCTCTTCCTCGGGGTGTCTTTTGCTCTCTGTATCCCCAGTTAGAGATGCAGGTTGGGGCCACCAAGATCCCAGGTGCCAGGCAGATCTTAGGGAGGGAGAGAGGTGGCTTTCGATATCAGCTTAATGTTCTCTGTTACACAGTAAAGCCTGGAGCTACACGGCCTCTTCCCTTCAGCATCCTGAAACAGACTGTTCTGGATAGCTAGAAGGGGCTATGAGACCCTGAGTGCATGGCTGTCTTCAAAGAGTTAGGATGTAAACAAACAAACAAAATATACAAGGCTCTGGTTTTAAAGGTGTTTTCCAATGTAAATTCAATCATTGAAATTTCCTGGCAATTACTAAGAGTTGCAGTTATAAGCCATCCTTTTTGGATGAAGAAATCAAGGCCCAGGGTGTTTTAAATACTTTGTCCCAGGTTACATAGCAAGACAGCAGAGATTGGAGCACAGAACTTGAGTCTAGAGCAGTACTGACCCCAAACCATAAAATTGTTTTTGTTGCTGCTTTGTAACTGTAATTTTGCTACTGTTTGAATTATAATGTAAATATCTGTGATATTGGATGGTCTTAGGTGACCTCTGTGACAGGGTCTTTGACCCCCAAAGGGGTTGTGACCCACAGGTTGAGAATCGCTGGTCTAGAGATTGGAGCACAGAACTTGAGTCTAGCCTCTCCTTCTACCCTGTGTTCACCGGAATGCTCTTTTTATCTGAGAAAGAAAGCAAGGAAGCTTTGATGGTGTTGCTTTTGTTTGCTTGGTTTTGAGAAATTAGAAGACACAGGAACAGAAATAATTGAAATGTCCAGGAAAGCCCCACACTGAGCTCATGGCAGAGCTGTCTAAGACATGACCACTTCACTGGTCTCCATGTTTAGGGAGAGATCATGAGCTCATCCCCAGACTTCTCAAGGACAAAGGCCTTATGTTACTCATCTATGCCCTTAGCATCCAGCCGTGTGCCAGGGACACAGTAGGCACTCAGTAAGTGCTTGTTGAAAGGGTGTATGCTCATGCCCGTATGTCTTATGAAGGATTCAACTTTGGTTCCTGTGTATGCTTATCTGACCTATAGGATCCACAGCTGCCTAGACCTCAGTAAGGTACTCTGCTTGCCTCACTTACAAGGTCCAACACAAAATAGGGATGCAGAGAGACCCTTATTAAATGTGTTGTGAGATGCAGAGCGACTGCAGCAGACCATCAAGGGCTGCATGGGGTGCTGCAGGGCTATGCTTACAGCCCAACCAAACTGGCTTTGCTCCTATGTAGGGTTTTGACCTCTTTAGGGCAAACAGAAGTTCATCCAGGGCTTCTGAGACAAAGGCTGGTGTGGAATTTTCCACAGCAGTAAGAAGGATTCCAGATGTTCCATGCCCAGTAGGGGCAGGTGGAAGCCACCTGGCAGATCACACGAGGGGCTCCCACTGTAATCCATCCCTAGTGACAGGTCTTTAGCAATCAGAGAAGCTCCTCATATAGCTTCTCCTTGCTCTTTGCATTTCAACCTTAACCCTCAAAGTCAGTGAACCCCAGGACCCCAACTTAGGGAGGGATCACATTTTTACTCCCTCTGGTTTTCCTCATATCTGTAGCACTGTTATTCAGGTTAGTTTGGATTATAAAAATAACAATCACCTACAGCTGCTAATCACTCAGGCCCTGGTGTATGTGGGATGCTGGGTTCTGAGCACTTGATGTGCATGACCACTGTGCTGTGGATGTATCCCCATTCCATAGACCAGGAAACTGAGGCTTAGCACAGTCAGGTCCCCATCTAAGGACACTTGGTAGCTATGAGGCCAGTACGTGGGACAGAGCACAAGGAAGTGGGGGGCTACTGAGGATGCAGCCAGAGGATGCTTTCCTCTGTCAGTTTTCAAGAGCTGTTCATTTGCTGTTATTGTTTTTATATGTTGGGTTGGGGTTTTTCGTTTGTTTTGGGGGGGTTGTTGGTAAAGTTTTTTGTTTGTTTGTTTGTTTTTGGTTTGGTTGTTGTTGTTGTTTTTGAGACAGGGTCTCTCAGTGGCCTGGAACTTATCCATTAGGTTAGGCCTGGCTGGCCAAGGAATCCTAGGGACCCACCTGTCTCTTCCTTCCCCAGTCTGGGATTACAAGTGATACCACCAGGTCCATCCTTTTATTAATGTGTGTGTAGGGATCAAACTCAGGTCCCTGGACTTGTAAGGCAAACAGTCTACCAATGGTGCTATCGTCCAGCCTAATGGGATTGTGTTTGGTCTTGTTTCCATATAGGCTTGCAGGCCCCAAAGTTATAGATACTTTCTCTTTCCCTGATGTCTCCTCCATACTTATAATAGTTTACAGGATTCAGTTCATCTTGGGTTGGTGAAGTATTGCCATGTGACAAACCACCTTTAGACTCTAATGGATATAAGCAATAAGCACTTATTGATTTTTTTTTTTG
Source organism: Tokudaia tokunoshimensis (assembly GCA_036184795.1). NCBI lineage: Eukaryota > Metazoa > Chordata > Mammalia > Rodentia > Muridae > Tokudaia > Tokudaia tokunoshimensis. Next base: position 6,613,731 of record BTHU01000007.1, on the reverse strand, counting down.
AGGCTGGGGATAGCTGGATGACTCTGCTGGTCCTAGCTGGCTTTCAGTGCACGTCTTCTAGGTCAGCTATGGGTCAGAATCAGCTGTGTTTTCTGGGTGGGGCGATCCCATAAAGTCAGCCTGCTGCAGACAGAGCTAGGCTGACAGGGGACGGACTCCTCTACCATCTCCTTCCTATAGCTGACCAACCCACATCTGTTTACAGTTCCTCTAGGGTTCCAGGAATGGAGTGAAGTTGACCAGGTTTTCCTGAGTCTTGCTGAACTCTCTCTGACCCACCAGCTTTAGAATAATAACACAGGGACTTATTTATTTATTTATGAAAGCTTAGGCCTGAGCCTACTACTTCCCAACTAGCTCTTATAACATAATTAACCTGTTTATTCTAATCCATGTTTGCCATGCGGTGCTATCTCTCGCCCAGTCCCCATACATCCGACTTCCTCTGTATCTGACTGGCGAATCTCCTGCCTCTCAATTCTTCCCCAGAGTTCTATCTCTGCCTTTCCTCTCCTGCCTCAGCTATAGGCTGTCAGCCAATCAGAAGGTGATGGAGAAGAGTGCTTACCAAATATGAAGGCAGGTGATGATCCATAAGAATTACAATACCGAGGTCCAGATGGTACTTAGCTCTTTGCAGCGCAGAAATCAATATTTGAATAATACAAAAACAACCTTTACACTGTGTGCAGAAAGATTGCCCCAACCGTCTGGCTTTAGTGATCATTTGTTTTGAAGTTCAGCATATGACATATATTCTCTTGGCCAAAGAAACCACAAGGTCCGGCTCAGAATCAGCCTGGAAGGATAATACTATTGGAGACTACAGGTCAGAGACAAAAGGAATAGAAGGCCATGTGCACAAACCATCTTTATTAACTCCATGACTGTGTATTTATATGTACAAGGGTCCTCTCTGAGCCTTTTCTGAATTGACACATCTAGTCCAGACAACCATCTACTAGAACACTTACTAACCTCTAAGCCCCATTTTATAGATGAAGAAACTAATTCCCAGAAAGGTTATGTAACTTCCTCAAAGTCTAACAGCTAGGAGGAAACAGAACCCGGGTTTGAACCCAAGCGGTCTGTCTCTAGGACCGTGTGTGGCCACTTGTTAGTCTAATCTCTCCACGATCCTTGACCTCTTTGATGGGAGTCATGGTTTTTTGTTTTTAATCTGAGGGCGCAGAACTTTGAGATACAACACTCTCCGTTTGTTTCAATACAAACTGCTTCAAAGGCTATCCCAAATTCTATTGCCTGGCAGCAGAGCCGACTGGCTGAAAGATAGACTCCAAAGTTGTATTAACTGTCGTCATGGCAATTTTGGAGACATTGGTTACATGGGAAGATTTCCTGACACCTCCTATTCTTAATGGCGCTGGCAAGTCCCAGGCAGGTTGATCTACGGCTTTTAATCAACTAATGGATGGGGGTCTCTGGGTGCAGATTCTCTACCTCCAATCTTGCTGGAACAGGAATGATTCCACCGGTATAGCCATTTTGGCTCCTAGCAGACAGAGACGAAGTCCTTTTGGGCACAGTAATGACATGAGCCCTTGAACTCTGTCAAAAGCAGCAGTGTCATCAGGACCCTGGAGATCTGGCCAAGCTGCCTGTCATGCCCCTCAGCTGGGCGGACTCCAGGGCCAGTGGCTCAGATACTTCCTGCGGGAGTGGTAGTCAGTGCCCTGAAGTGAGGACCAAGATTTTGACAGCAGGAAAAAGGAGATGAGAGGAAGTGAGTTCAAATATCTTCTCTGTCCTCAGTAGCTTTGTGACCTCAGACAGCTCGCTTAACCTTTCTGAACTTTCTCGTTCTGAAAATTAGAACAATAACTTGTGGAGGATTAAATGGATGGCACATTGAAATTCACACAGGGCCAGGCAGTTCTGCTGTCTCCTTCCCTTTCTCCTCCTCCTTGATATTGAGGTTGTACCTTTTCCCTGGTCTGGTAGGGAGGGGAAACAGTGGTCTATAGTAGCCATCTTATAGAGAGAAAAGGTTTGGTTTGGAGGTTTTGGTCCATGGTGGATTGGCCCCATTGATTTGGGGCCTGTGACAAGGCAAGTGGCAGAGAAGACCTGCTCATCTATGACTGTAATACAAAGAAGAGGAAGGGACCTGGTAGCCACTAGTCCTTTAACCAGAAGACCCACAATCTCCCTGTAGCACCATGAAGGGAACTGCCTTTCCACTCACACCTAAGGGGGGCACTTAAGAGGCGAAGTGTAGAAAAGAAGAGCAGAAAAGGCCTGGACTTGAGAAAGCCCTGGGTTCTGGGTCTAGCTGTCTCAGCAGCAGCTGTGTATGCAAAACTGTAACCTCTCCTCTGAGCTGTTCCTCATTCCGGGAAGAGGACACCCACTCTCGATCTGAGGCCACTGCCATCCTTCTGAGCTACTGACTGGAAGTGCTGCTTGTAGACTCTGAATCCCCTCCAGAAGGGTCACAGAGCTGTTCTGTGTCATTCACTTTCTTTCGATCTGTTCTGCATTAGGGAATTAGCAGTGGGGAGGAACTGTTTATTGATATTCTTGTCCCCACTCAACCTAAGGTTAGATAACATCTCCCAAAATCAATAACAGAGAGGGGACAGTATAGACTCCTGTGGAGCCTCCAGAGGATCCCAAACACTCTGGCTTTGTGACCGTCAACTTCTGGCCATCAGACTGGCAGGGAATATATGTTTCTGTTTTGTCAAACCACCCAGATTTTTAGAATGTGTTACAGTCCCCTGCTCTTGTCATCTAAACCCCTGACTTGGGTGACTGCTGTCACTTCCTGCACTGAAAAAGAAGACAGTCTCCAGTGGGGACAAGGAATTTGGGAATGTGAGGGCGTGTGGCTATGCTTAGGATCAGGAAAGCAAACTTGGCATCTGGAGGCTTTAGAGACTTCAAAGAAGCCAGGCCTGAGGTTGGGGATCCTGAGTGTGATCAATTGGCTCTTCCCAGCAGGACCTCTTCAAAGGAGGAAGTCAAGTGTCTCGGAGTATCTAAGGAAATGGGCTGGGGCTTTTCTGGAAGCACCTTCTGGCTACATAGTAGCCAAAGACAAAGAAGAGGGGTTCCAGAAACGAAGGCTTTGAATGGGGATGCCTGTCTTGCTTGGGGTGCCACCTCTGGGGGATATTAACCAGCCCTCATTTAGCAATATCTACAGCAAGGAAGATAGGCAAGACTCGCAGATCTGAGAAACTTCCTTCTTTTTGCACTTTCTTACGTGTGTGTGTGTGTGTATGTGTGTATGTGTGTATGTGTGTGTGTATGTGCGTGTGTGTACATAGGTGCATGTACAGTATATTTGTGTGTTGGCTTGTGTGCATGAGTGTGGAGGCCAGAGGTCAACTCGACTATTGTTCCTCAGGAGCTGTCCACCTTAGTTTTGGAAACAGGATCTCTCACTAGCCTGGAACTCAGCAAGAAGGCTAGGCTAGCTGGCCAACAGGCCCCGGGAATGTGCTTTTCTCCATCCCTCCAGGGCTGAAATGACAACATGTGCCACCACACCCACCTTATCCTGAGCATGGGGATGCAGCTCAGGTCCCCATGCTAGTGCTGTGCGCACTGTATCCCTGGTGTTGTCAGTCATGGTAATGAGTGCTATGTGCAGCCGTCCTGCTCAGCACTCCATGTGCCGAATCTCATTTTACCTTCTAGTACTCCTAAAAGATAGATCATGATTTTACACGTGAGACACCAAGACACACGGCAATCAAATCACCACAGGGCTAGTCAGTCTAAGCTGGAGATTGACGTAAAAACATCAGATTCCAAAGCTGCTCAGAGTCAGCATGAGACAATTGCTCGCACGTGGGCCATGTCACATCCAGACCATAATATCCCACAGCTCTGCCTTTTCCTGGTTCTGTCCCCACACTGTGAACGCCCCTTCATCCTAATTGAGGGTGATACACATTTTCCCAGAAAACAAAGGACAGGTAGGGCCCTGGTTAATGCTCCCTGGAAGCTGTTCCTAACACATTGAACAAGGGGCCAAGAGGGATATCAGGATCAGCATATACCTCACCCCAGAAAGAGTCTTTGAAGGAGAAATAGGAGCAGGCCCAATAATAGGAGAAGGTGAGGGTATTCAAGGTTTCTGGAATTTTATCCACAAAGCAAAGAGAGGCCAAAGACCTGGCTTGCTTTAAACTGTATGATTAGGATCCTTGGGTAAGGACAGGGTTCTGTGAAAAGGAAGATACACACACACACAGACACACACACATACAGACACACACACACACACAGACACATGCACACACATACACACACATATATACACACACATACATACACATACACACACAGACAGGCAGACACACACACACACACACACACACACACACACACACACACGCACGCACACACACACTTTCAGGGCTGGAGGATGGAGGTCTGGTTCCAGAGCCAGCCTGCCTCATGTGTGAAAACTGATCCTGCTGCCAACCCACTTTCTGTGGCCACATCCCGCTACTCTGCAGAGCAAGTCTTCTTGCTCTTTTGTGTGCAAAAGCAAACCCCAGAAAGCTCTGGAAACCACAGGATTTTTTTTCCCATATAGTCAGCACAAATTCATTCAGCAGCTTATCCTAATCAAAACACAAGCCCCGCCCGCCCCGCCCCCCCCTCCCCACAATCCCTCATCCTGCTAAGGCTGCCGCTTGGAGTGGTGGTGAAGACCTCCGTTGCTTCATCCTGGATCCTCTGCAGGAGTATCGCAACGCAAAAGCCAGCTAAATGATGTTCTGTTGCAATCCCAGCCTTGGGGATCCCCCAACAGGTGGATTCTAGGGCTCAATTCCAGAGAGCCTAGCTTACTTGGCAAGATCCAGGCCAGTGAGAGACCCTGTCTCACAAGATACAAAGTGGATGACATCTAAGAAACAACATCCTAACCTCTGGCCTCCACACCCATGTAGACACATGTACCTCTGCATACATTTGTGCATGTTCATGCACACATACACACATATAAGTGCACATGCACACATCACACACATACATACAAGTTAAACAGTACATTAGCAGCTCCTCTGTGTCATATCAGGACTCCCCAACTCCTTCATTCTGGAGCACCTCTGGCCTGAGGGCTATACTGTATCTATAGTATCTGCTTTATAGGAGTTCTGAGGCTGGTAAAAATCAGGTACTTAAAGTGCTCTTTCCTAGGCTGGGCGGTATGAACACAGGCCTTTGTTTTACTGTCTCGTGCACACTGTATGTGGTGTTCTGAGGCCCGCTGTCATGTCCGTATTCTAGCCGGTGTTCCTAGTGAGTACCCTATGCACACAGCAGGCCTGGCTTAGCCTCCCGAGTTTCAGCTTCTGGAAGCTTCCGGAAGCTTCTGAAATCCCACACCTGCCTGTCACCTTCTTGTCCTTGGCACATGAACCAGGACTTGACCATTGCTCAGCGAGTTGAATTTTACCTATTGACTCCAAGCAGAGGCTAGGTCAAGACCCGCCCGAGAAAGTTCTGCAGGCTGTGGGATTCCTCCGTTTTGGGGCACACTCGCACCCCACACATGCTTTGCGCATGCGCATATGCACAGAGACACAGATATCAAGACCCAACTTTATCCTCACACTCTGAGGGCTGCAGAGGAACACTGGTTCGTCCTTGGCGTGAGCGAGGTTCCTTTTTCTGTGTCAGAGAGGCTTGGAAGAGAAGGAGCTTTATCAAAGGTTGCCCTCTCCTTCTGTTTGTGAAAGCTGTTTCCCCTCAAGGTTTTCCTTCTGGGAGCTGCTTGGCTGGCCACTGGTAAACAAACAAACAAAAAAAAAAAAAACAGAGACTTGGCTCCAGAGGCTCCAGATGTGTCTACCAACTGCTCCTTCCAGCTGAGACCTGCCCCCTTCCCCATATGTAGAACTAAGATGAAGGCTGTACTCAGCCTCTGTGGTTGCCTTCACTTGACACATCCTTGGCCGTCTAGGCTCCCCTATGGTTTTCATCAGCTGGGGACACCAGACCCATTCCTGGGCTTGAGCTCAGCACACAAGTCCTACCAACATATGCTGAGGTCAGCAACACTAAGGTTGGGGAGCACACCCCTCATAATCTGGGCAGAGAACCTGGCTGACACTGTCCAGGTATCAGACGGCATGTGGAGTAGAAGACCCAGCATGCCTTGGCCAGAGTGCAGGTGGAAGTGGGGCCAGGCATCTGGATGCTTATTTTCCGTTTCTCTGGGCCTGGCAGGAGTGGGCACACCTCTCCTTTGTGCTGGGGAGAGTGGGAAGTTGGCCAGTGACCTCTTATGTAGTTTAAAGGGGTTCCGGCTGGCTTCTGGCTAGGAGAAATGAACCAGGCAGGAATCTCAGTGAGCCAGACACACTGTGAGGTGTTTTGAGGCTGGAGATGTGAGCCTTTGAGGGTGACCTTGAAATCAAATAATAGGACATCAAACATCCAAGTGGAGGGGGTTAGAGGGGAACCCTGGGGTGACTGTCCTGTTCTAGCTCCCTCCCTTCTCCCTTGAGGCAGGATCTCTCACTGAGCCTGCAGCAGTGGGCAAACCCCAGCAGCCCTCCCGTGTCCAAGCCCACACCACCCCTGGGATGGCAGGGGTATGCACAGCCATGTTCCGCACTTCTGAAGGAGGTGCTGGAGAGTCAAACTTGGACCCTCGTAATTGTGCAGCACGCAGTCTTACCACTGCCCTCCACTCATCCTTTTTTGTCTTTTTTCCTTCTTTTCATTTCTTCTTTTTTTTGCTTATTTATTCTTTTACAATCTCAGATATACACATACACACACACACATACACACACACATATACACATACATATACATGAATGTTCTTTGATCAGTTACCTCATTCTCTCTTATCCCTTTTTCCCCTCCTACCAAGTTCTCTTTCCTTCCTAATTCTCTTTCTTTCTGTCTGTCTCTATCTGTCTATCTTTCTCCACCCCTAATCCCTTGCGTTTCATTACACTTGCCTGCATAAGTTTGGGTAGGGGCTGGTTTACTTAACCAAAGCAAAGGACCACGAGGGAATATAACTGCCCGTTCATTTCCCCCTGAAACCTTTAGCTCCCTTTAGCTCCTCGCGGAGGGCTGTGAGTCTTGTGAAAGTTGTTGAGCCTATCCTATGCTAGTAGCCCCTCCTACAAAGGCAGCAACTTCACACACTACAACTGCATACTGTATTCATTATTATGTCTTAGGTGCATTTGGTGGGGCTTAATAAATGCTGGGCTCCTTACTTCCAAATCATCTGGTTGGGTAAGCCTGCCCAGGGTGCCACCCACATTCTAGGCAGCATCCTTTGTCCTAAGGAAGGCTTGAACAGGACACTGTCCTGACTGGGCTGCAGATGTGAGAAGTAGAGCTTCAGAAGCCAGCATGGACACTGCCCTTCACAGACTTGGATGCTCCCCATTCGTCATCCAGCACAGAGCAGGCCGCCATCTGCGAGGTCACCCCTGGGCCTCGTCACCCATTGTGACTGCGAACTAATGACAAGATTAACTGCCCTTGGCCAGGCCATGGCTGACTTAGCCTCAGATGGCTGGAGCTGTCCCTGCTCCTTGGGCTGTTGGCCAGAAATGATGGGGAAACACCCAGAGCAGAGGCATGAGGAAGAGGCATTAAGCCATCTGGAAGGCTGGGCCCTGACGTCTCAGCAGCCAGCTGGGGGACACGAGATCTTTGTCTGACTGGGGAGGGAGGGCGAGATGCAATGTCTTATTCTCAGAGGTGTCCCTGGCACCTTAGAACTGTTGTCGCTGTCAGAGAGAACAGCTGTGGCCCACTGAGCATGCCAGGCACGAAGGAGGCAGGTAATCAATAATAAATTGTTGAGTGGCGTGATAGATGGGCAATAAGTATACAAACTGAGCTCAGTATTTTCAGTGGGTTTCAATAACAGTCACTCTATGGGTCTAACATGAAGTGTTACTGTATATATTTTTATTTTACGTGCAATAATAATAATCATAATTTTTTTAAGCTCACCCTTTGGGTTTTCACTTAAGCTCTGTTAAAGACACTATTATCCCATTTTATGGGAGAGGAAACTAAGGCACAGAGAAATAATTATTACAGTCACACAGCTTGAAAGTATAGTGTCAGGGATAAGGAGATTAGGTACAAACCCAATTTCCTTCCAGAAAATAAGTCTGTCTTTACTTCTTAGAACTTTGGGGTTTGGAACTGTCATGGTTAGCTTTAACAGTCAACTTGACACAGTCTAAATAAAGTCACTTGAGGATTCTCCACAAAGGCTTGCCCACATTGGGTTGGCCTATGGGCATGTTAAGTTAATTGATGTTGGAAGACCCCGCCCACTGTGGGCAGCTTCATTCCCTAGGCAGGGAATGTCTTTCCATTCTTATGGAACTTAGCACAAGCAAGCAATCAAGCAAGTGAGAACTCACACATTCATTTTTTTTTCTGGTTTGGGCTGTGTATATGAGATGACCAGTTGTTTCATGTTCCTGCCATTTTGACTTCCTTGGACAAAGGAACCCAACCTGGAATTGTAAACCAAAGAACCATTTCTCCCACTAGTTACTTTTTGTCAGGGAACTTTATCATAGCAGCAGAAATGAAACAAAAACAGACTCAGAAGTGAGTGGGGTCCCCTCTCCAGGCCAAGGAAAAATGAAAGGAGAAAAGAGAAAGACCATGGACAGGATTTCTGACGTCATAGTTGTTTCCAGTTCTCCGACTTGACTGCAATACTCAGGTGACACATGTACGGCAGACTCAGTTCTGATCTTTTGATAGCTATCAGTGTATGGCACTATGTCCTTGGCAAGACAGGACAGATTGAACACACATGGTCCTGTGAGGCTTAGCTGTCTCCATGGATGTTGAGTTGGTCATTAGAGGACTTCAGGAACACCTGGGTTATGTATGACCTTGGCTTTTACATCTCTTCCCCACTAGATGACAGAGACCACCCCACTCCAATGCCTTCTCTAGAAAGGGATACCTCTAAGAGTCTGGGAAGCTTAGGGGACAGGGGAGGCCATGGAAAGCTGATAGCTGAAGTCCCATGAGTCCAGGGGTCCCCGGATGCAGCTGTGGGCATCCTTTGTCACTTCTCTTCTGACTCAAGAACAACACTGGGGTGAGGTTTGCTTGTAATTGGTGAAGTCAGCATATAGAAAGTGTGCTCATCACAAGTAGACATCCTAGTACCTTTGAATCACCCAAATACATTTTACAAGCTGCCTTCTGGTCAGGGTTCAGAGGTCAGCTAATTCCAATGTCCCCACCACGATGTCACTCTGTCCTAGCTCCTGAAACATAGACAGGTTCCATTCCCTGCTGAAATTCACACAGAGGGTCCTGCAGCCTGGATTTGTCCTCTGTGTCTGATTCCCCTTGTCTAGCATTGCGTTGATTCCATCTGGGCTGGATTTTATTGTACCGGAGAATAAACCACACTTTGGCTTATCCATTCTACTGGGAATGACCACTGGGGTCTTTCTAGTGTTACTGTGAATATTCTAGACATCATCTTGATGACTGTGCACATGGTCCTGTAGATACATAGCTGGGGATGAATGGCTGAGTTCTCTGTCCTTGACATTCAGCATCAAGGTAGAGAGGAGCCACTCAGCCCACTGTTAACCAACCACCTATTCTAAGCTAAACCCTATGCAGGGCTCCCTGCTGGCCACTGTCACTAAGAGCCTCTGCTTCCCTAATGAGAGCATGACCTCTGGGTCAGGACCCTGGGATGCAGCAGTGTGAAAGATTTATAACAAGGTGGCAACCGTGTTAGGCCATGCTTCTCCTGCCCGGTGTGGAGGCGGTAGGAAGCTGGGATGCTTAAGCAAAGATTAAAGAGAGCAGAGCCTGCCCTCTTCTGCAGCAGCTCCTCCCCAGGAAGAGTGGGAAGAGCGAGCCAGCTGAGCCCTGGGATGTTAGACAGAGGGAGGCAAGGCATTAGCATCAGGAAAAATCCTGAGAGTCTAGAGATTAGGAGCTCTTGACCCAGCAAGGACAGGAATCATGTTGAATCAGACAGAAGGAGATGAAGAATCCTCTCTTGGCATATTTTACCAGCCTCCAGCACAGGGCTGGTTCCCAGGCTCCCAGAGTGACTGCTGCACTGTCCAGCTGGGTTTCACCAACAACCTCTCCACGTCCCTCACCCAATTAAACTCTCCAGGCTGTGACTAGAAGAGAATAGTCCATGGCCCTGGAGTAGTTTTGACGAATCCAGGTCTGTACATGACTGCTGTGAGGAACCAATATTGTTATCTGGTTTGTTCCGGACTCCATCAGAAAGAGGCTCATCTGTACTGACTCCCAGTCTCTACTTTCCTCCTGATTCTGGACCTCCCCGAACCCCTAGTTTGTCCTGCTTTCAGCTTGCTGCTTTTCCATGCACCCATTAATTCAGTCAGCAGCAAACTTCCAGCCAGGCTCCACTTCCTGGGCCCACTAAGTTAGCTTTGGAGAGTTAGCTTCTGGTGTCTTCCGAGGACAACGCTTCCTTAGGTCCATGGCCAAGAAGCAGCCTCTGTTTGCCAATGACCTGATCTTTACCTGTCTTAGTTTTATTACCTCTAAGTATGTGTGTGGGAGGAATCATAGGACCTAGATGATCAAGTTGTCATAGTCACCAAAGGATGTGCTTAGCTTGAGATCCGGAGCACAGCTCTGCCAACTAGTGGGTGCTCAGTGCAGCCATAGTCAGAACCCGGCGTCATTCCCACCACCCAGCACCTGCTGCACCAAGCTCCAGCCTGGTAGCCCCACTTCCCATCTTTTTCACTCTCCTTGCAGATCCCAGAGGAGTGCTTGCAGAGTTCAGCTCTAACCTTGATCCTTTGGGTGTTATAACCTCTGGGGAGCCAGGGAACCAAGGTGATCTTATAACTTAACTGGCTGAACCCCTAGAGGGGCTTTTCATGGCTATTTGATTTCCTCTCAGTGCAAACCTGTGCAGATGGTTGTGTTGTGTTCATTTTTAAAAAGGAGGAATCCATGTCATAAAGTGGTCTATGAATGAAGACAAGACCTGTACTCCAAGCTTCTAACAAACACAAAAGGCCATTATCCTTTCCTTTGTGTTCATTTGCTTCCTGGGTGCCCCTGGCCACTGTGGGGATTTTTGTTTTTGTTTTTTTTTTTTTTACAGCAAAGCATATAACACCAGATGAAGGTTGCAAAATGCATCCAGGATGAGACTGTCCGAGGGAGGTGGTCCGCTCTTGTCCCAAGAGCCCAGAAGACAGCTGCATTGGCATCAGAGTCCAGTTCTCTTCTCCCTCCTTGGATTAAGTGATGGATCACACTTTTGCAGGATGAAGTGAGAGGCACACATTCTCCCAGGAGCTGGAGCAAACTGGCTTGTTTTTGCAGGGTCATGCCACCCCTTCTATCAAGGAGCTGGGGACAGGAACCAAGCAAGGTCCTGCATATTAGCCATCAGAAGGGCAGAGGGCATGACTATCTGATTGGCCCCAGGCTGTGCAGGCTGATTACATCCAGGGCCAGCTTAGCCATCTCGTCCATTGCCTGGCCCCCAGGGAGCTTCCTGGGGCGCAAGGGCATATTCAGTTTCGGCTAGGAGCTGCTCTGCTGAGCCTCTAACATCCACCTTCCCGTTAAGCTCTGCGCTGGAGATTTTGGTGTCCTTAAAAGTCACCGAAAGTGTCTAGAACAGCCTTGAAATGCATCCAGTCATTCTGTCTCTTATCTCTGGTCTTGGATATCAGGAGCTCCAGACTCAGTTACAACTCCTCTTTGGCCTAGATGAAACCTGGTCTTGTCGCCCAGGCTCATAGGCTCTCACTTCTCCCATCTGTAAAATGGAGCTAGCTGCTCATCTTTCAAAAGGTTCCTCTGAGGATATAATGAAACCAATGAAAAAAAGAGTAGAGAGCACCTACCATGGCAACTGCTTCACAGTGGCTTCTCAACAACCAAACCAAACCTCACAATGGTTCTGGTTCTGTTTTGCTGAGGAGAAATATGGTCACCATTCCTTTACTTGCTCAGCGACGGTTTCCACGGTATGATTATTTACTGCGTACCTCTTGAATGCCTGGATGTATTTCTACAGTCAGCAGTCACCGGAGCTGTGAGGCATGACTCAGTTAGGGAGGGATAGAGGTGACTGGGACAGGGTCAGAGGTAATGCCTGGCCTGTGTCCTCGAGACTTTCTGTAGTGTGATAAAGGGTCCACACTCACCTTGAGGGCAGGGAACTTTGTGCAGGGGAGAAAGCATGGAGCACGTGTTCATGCACTGCCTGCATACTAAGCTGCTTCCAGGTGTCGTCTTGTACTTCTCATTCATGGTGCGTGTGCTTGTGCTAACAGGGTGTTCGTGTGCTAGGTGTACAATAAGTGTTTGTCAGATTCAGCTGAAGAAACGAAGCCAGGGACTGCGGACATTAGCTTGATGGGTAATGTGCTTACTTAACAAGCATGAGGACCTAAATCCACATCTCCAGCATCCATTAAAGAATCTCTGTGTGGCAGCATGCACCTATAATCCCAGGACCAGCAGAGACAAGAGTATCCTTGGAACTCACCAGCCAGCCAGGCTAGCTAAATTGGTGAGCGCAAGGTTCAGTGACAGACACTGTCTCAAAAATAAGGTGTCAGGCAACTGAAAGAGTTACCTGATGTCAACTTATGACCTCTACTCACACCTGAATATGTGTGCACACTCACCTGTATACATGTATGCACATACATACAGGAACGCACACATACCACACACACAAGAAAACAACCTGCATTTTTAATATGAATTAGGCATCTATTGCTTAGAGGAGATTTCCATTGTCTGTGTCCACAGGAATGACCCTGCTACGTGCTGACTCCTCAGGGATATTTAGATGAGTTCTGTTCCTTGAGATTAAAAATGCTGCATTTTCTTACTTTAAAATCCAGTTTCTACAGAACTAGAGAGATGACTTAGCAGTTAAAAGCACTGGTTGCTTTTCCAGAGGACCTGAGTTTAAGTCCCAGCACCCACATGGTGACTCATAACCATCTATAACTTCAGTCCCAAGAGATCTGACACCCTCTTCTCTCTGGGCAGCAGGCACACATGTGATACATAGACACACATGCAGGCAAAACACCCATACACATAAAGTCAAATAATAGGATTTATTTAAGGGCCTGAAGAGATGGCTCAGCCGTTAAGAGCTGCTCTTCCAGAGGACCCAGGTTCAATTCCCAGCACCCACATGTCAGTTTATAAATGTATATAATTCCAGTTCCAGGGGAATCTGTCATTCTCATACAGACATACATACAGGCAAAACATCAATGAACATTAAATTAAATAAATAAACAATTTCTAAATTTTTATTTTAAAGTTTCTGGTGCTGGCCTCCTGGCTTGAGGAAAGCAATAGCAAAGGGTACCCCTGGTCTATCTCCTGCCTTTGCCTTTAGGGTGAGGCCCCAACACCAAGTCAACAAACAGGTCAAGAGATACCACTGTCTGAAACAAGGGAACCGAGTGCTGCCTTCCTCTTTATGCATCTTACAGCAGCAAAGAGCGGTTTTTTTAATTTTAGGATGTGGTAAAGTCACATGGTTCATCAGTCATGCTGATACTGAAAGTTATTCCTGTTAATTTGATGCTTGAGATGAGGGTGTTAACCCAGTTTGCCAACAGGCTCTGGGGAGAAGCCTGGATGTGTCCTGTGGTATGTGGGACGTCTACTTTAGTGTGAATGTTGTAGGTATGGACGCCTAATATCCAGGACTGCCTGCTTCATGTTTTTCTAAAGTTTAAAACACTTGTTTGATTTTATAGTATTTCACTTAATGGCATATATATATCATATATATATATATATATTTATGAGCGCATGCACATACACAATACACACACATATATACAACATTCACACTAAAGTAGATGTCCCACATACCACAGGACACATCCAGGCTTCTCCCCAGAGCCTGTTGGCAAACTGGGTTAACACCCTCATCTCAAGCATCATATATATATATTGGCCTAGCGCAATATATATATATATAAATTTTAACCCTCAGTGGTAGAGTACATATCTAGCATGTTCAAGACCCAGGGTTCCATCCCCAGTTATGAAAATAAAAAGTCTGTATGCTACATAGCAAGATAGACTAAATGGGAACACAGTGGCAGAGTCACAAGGGAGAAAATGCCAAAAGGAGGCAGACATGAATGCTAGAGCCTCTGTAGGCCCGCTCTGGGGCCTGTAAATTGGGCTCCAAGCCTCTAGGAAGGCATTGGGAAAAGGAAGCCAGGTGAGTTACACTGTCCAAGTGGTCATCAAGGGAATGTGCCACAAGGAAAACAGACTCTAGTTAATGCTGAGATGTGGGGCCGGCAGCTGAGAAATTGTGGGGAGCAGGCCTAGTGCAAGCATGGTGTCCAATCCCCAGAATCCTGTCCTGAGTTTGGCAGGAGTAGGACTGCTCCTTCACCCACCCCAGGTGCATGCATGTCCAGACCTAAGTAGACCTGTACCCCCACCTTTGCCCCACCAGAGGAGGTCACATAACCTGGTAGCCAGGTTAAGCTTCCTCTTCCCTTTTAAGGTCACATCCAGCAGCACCTGGAATTCCTTCTCATGCAAATGAAGCATTCCCAGCACCCTGGTCCCAGCCAATTGTTGTACACTACCCCATAGGCTCTACTGACCACCCCCCCAAAGATTTATATAGCCTTTGCCTCCCCCCACCCCAGTTAAATGAGCTGTCTCCCTAAAGCATGACTCCAGGAGAGTCTGTTCTCCCCGTGCTCACCCTTCTGGATTGGGGAGCAGAGAACAAAGTCAACTGTCAGAGAAGCACCTGCCTAGAAAAATTCTCAGCACCCAGAACTCTTTCTACTGCAGTCCATGTTGCCAGGGAGAATCCCTCTCCAGAGGTTCCCAGGGGAAGACGGGGTTCAGTCTTACTGATGGTCCAGAAGAACACACAGGACACCCAAATGCCAAGAGGCGCATTGCTTTAGCCTATCTTGACCAGACCCAAAGGGTACCAGTATCTTCTCCCTGGTCAGAATTTAAAGCAGCGTTCCAAATTGTCTTGTATTTCCTGTTAGAGAAATGGTCGAGTGCAAGTATATACTGATCCATGGCTTAGCTGGCTAGAACGTTAGTGACAAAGGCACCAGGAGAGGCGGGATAAGGCTAGATAGACTAAGGCCGTCAGGAGTGGCAGAGTGAGGCTAGACTTGTGTATGAAAGATTCATGTAGACACTAGTCAACTGGAGAGGCTCACCAAAGAGGAACTCATGCGAGGATTTTCACAATCGAGGGGATAGGATGACCTTGTAGGTGCATTGGCTGTTTTCTCTGTTCACACTCTCATTACCAAAGTGCTCACCAGTGGTCATAGTGGTGGGGATGCTGGCTGCGACTGGGTGCAGCCACGTGCTTTCTGTTCACGGAGGCTGGCCTGACCATTGCTATTGCTGGGTGACTAAAGGGCCAGCATCAGAACCCAGCTCTGAGTCCTTCACAAAGGAAACTATCTGAAATGATTAGAAAGCTACGGGACAGCAGGTTAACTACACTAGATGCTTCCATCATGGAATAAAAAATGCACTCATGAGTTAGAGACCACTCAGTAGTTAGGAGCACATACCACTCTTGTAAGGACCCGAGTTCAGTTCCCAGCACCTAGATGATGGTTCATAACTCATGTAACTTCAGTTCTAGGTTATCCAATATCCTCCTCTAGCCTTCAAGGGCACTGCACTCACATGTATGTATACACACACACACACACACACACACACACACACACAATAAAAATCAAAGCTAAATCTTTAGAAGTAGAAACAGACAATTATTTAGGATATGGGTTTCCCTTTCCTGTATATAATGCTTCTTCCAAAAGAATGGATGGCAGATTCATGGAAAAGCATGAAAAAGAACACCGAAAACAACAGTTGAGAATTAAAACAGCAGGTAAGAAGTTAAAAACCAGAATGCACCCTGGGTAGGTAGAAAAAGTCATCCCCAGAGCCGCTGATTGCTAGATGGAAATTCTCATACCTGTGATGAGCCTAGGCCTTTCCTTATGGCACAGCTGTGTGTGACATGCTAGGACACAGATGCTTAGCCACTTCTACCCAGTATTCCAATCAGGCTTCTGCAGGGAATATTATTGCTGGCCCTGAATGCGGTTATTTTGAAGCTGGCATTTAATATAGTTGAATATTCAGGAGACATGATCCTGTTTGAACTTCAGAAGCTTTGACTGTTTGGGTGGCATGGAATTGGAAGGGGGAATAGGGCTAGGGTCACAGCAAGCTGGGCCAGGTGGGTTGACCCACAAAGACCAGAGACACAGGGGTCTAGGGTATGATTGTGTCTCCCATACTTAATTTTTCGTCCATGAATGGTAGCTGCACCTAGCAGGCGTAGGCTGGTGAACGGATGAGAAAGCATTTGAATATAATTTGATAAGCGAATGAGTGAATAAAGAAAAGATTTAATCCAAGGTCCAGAAAGAGTGTCGTGGTGAATAACTAGTGACACTTTCTGCCTTTTCAGACCTCAAACAATAATTTAATATCACCCCTCTATTTTAATGTTATGTCATGTATGTGTTTCTGGTTTGAGAGCCTAAAACCCCTCTCTCTGATCTTGCCTCCTGAAGAGAATACATCTAGAGTCTAAACTTATCTCTCCACTACACTGAGGATAATCCCCTCCTTCTTGACTCCCAACCCCTCAGAGTTGACCCTGAGCCCAACCAGCCCCAGCTATGCCCTAACACCTCCTGAACCACATGAGCTTTGAGCCGAGTTCCCCTGCAAAACCTTGACTTTCACAGAGAAAATGAAGTTTGTTTCCGGTTCTTCCCCAGAGTTGGACTTTCTGATACTCTGTCTGATACATTCTGATTCCTCCTTCTCCCTTCTCCCCAGGAAATATTATTCAAAGCTCTGAGAACTGATAGGTTTTGTAAAGGCTACATATATTGACTTCTCACAGAGAATGGCAGACACATCTGGCCTCCAGATGTTCTCTGGTCCAAAATACCAACACATCTCAGGTGGCTATGGCTAGAGCTCAGACTAAACACGAGGTCACATACAGCCTCACACAAAGTCACCTTTCAGCTCGCCTGCTACCCCTGCTACCATTTTCTCCCTAGAGATACCTTGGATCTGTGCTCCGGGACACTTCATAAACACACCTTGCAAGGATGCAGTGGTCTCCATCACACAGTGAACTGGGCCTCAGAGGCCGAGTCTTGGCTTCGCTGTGTGATTTCAGGTGTGGGTCTCTGTCCACCAAGCAAGCAGAATACTAAAGGCCTCTGTGTTTTAGGGTTGCGTTGGGAGTTAGAGTCGGTGTGCATAAAGTTCTGAGGACGATGCCTGGCACATATTAAGCTCCAAGCAGGTGTGTGCTGTTATTATTCCTAATTCCCTCCTCTGGAGGCCAGCGTGGAATCAGAGGCTGGTCTGTGTGCTCTAATTGGTTTTTATCATTTCAACTTAGCCCTGAGGGAATATCTAATCTCCTAACCTCTCTCCAGGGCCCAAAAAGGATGGCAATGATGGTACTGAAGTGTACTGAGTACTTCCTGTGATAAGCACTCAACATCCACAGTCCGCATGAGATCTTGTGAGTTGGCTCAGTTCCTAATGGGCCAGAGGTTGGCAATTTTATCAGCTCCATCTTTTGTTGGCTGAGTGGAAGGAGTCTTGGGGAGGGATCCAGGAAATAGTAGCATCAGGACTTGGCCCAGAGAAGTCTATCTCACATTCCTGGTTCACGGCTAGCACAGGTGAGTTCCAAGGTCAGACATTCCTGTTTTGGGTGACACGGGTCACCAAAGCAGGTGAACTTTGGTAGTGGCAGGCCTACAAAGGGGTGGACAGAAGTGAGGCTGGGGAAAGGCATATAGGTAGAGGGAACAAAAATAAAGACACAAACGTTGGAAATTCAGAAGCGTTTAGGCACAAAAGTCGTTAGCTTTCTCTTGGGTATCAGCAGGCAGAAGGTCAAACCACACCCGACGGTGAAAGGTAGTCCATACTCTTGACAAAACAAAACACCTTTCTCTTGTAGTCACAGAACACTTTTGAGCAAAGTACACACTGTGCTTTTGAGAGACCACCCAGTAGCAGAGAGCTGGATGTAGCGACAGGTGGAAGGAAACTAGACGCTAGGAGGCCATTGGGTTTGACGATGCCTAATGTTCCTTGAAGCTCTAAGGCAGTGAGGCAGTGGGGCGAGATTTCTCCAAAGCCTTACAGTGAGAAGCGTAGCCCACACCCCAGGCAGGCGTCCCAACTCCAAATCTCAGATTTCTTCCACTGTGTCAGACAAAGATGCATCCGAGCTGTTAGAGGGCCTGAAAGCAGGGAACTCCTTCAACTGTGAAGGTCACAGCCCCAGTTACAAAGACCTGAATGTTACGTACCGTGCGTGTACGCATTATGCACAGTTTTGTATTTGCAGGTGTGTACACGTGGGGGATAGCCCGCTGGTTAGGTCTCTTAGAGGAGCACGTGAGTGCAGACCCAGCAATAAAATACGGGGTCGTGCCTGGGCTCACACTAACAGGTGAAGCATGTATATCTGCAATGCAAAGTAGTGTGTGATAGCCCAAAGCAACAGTGAAGGAAAGATTGGTTGATTTAGGTAGGAAGCAGGAAGACTGGAGGCTGAGTGAACTTCCCAGACTCAGGAGGCCAGCACTGTCCTCCAGGTCACCAATATTATGTAGAGCTGTGGGTCTTAACCAGGGCAGACTGTGCCTGGGGACAAGAGACCATGTCTGGGGACATTTGGGGTGTCACAGTTGACAACCAGGGTGATGATATTGGATCTTGTCAGTGGAAACCAAGGATGGTGTTGGACATTCTGACACATACAGAATGCTTTGGGAAACACATTACCCTTCTCATGGCATCCACTTTGCTGTGCTTGAGACAACTATCTGCATTAGAGCAACAAGGTCCTACACAGAGCCTACCAGGCACAGTGGCTTGCCAGTGTCTGTGTGGTCAAGGTTATTCTAGTGAGTGGCAAAAACCCCTGCTGCACACAGATGGAGCCAAGTGTCTTCTCTGAGCAGCTGAGTTAGCTGGGACCCCAGCTTCTGGTATGGCTGGCTCTAGGGGCTCTGTTGATGTTCTCATCCCACCTCTGGTACCTCTGGGGTCAGCTCTTGTCCTTAGCTCTGCTCTCTCCCTGGTGCGTCTTAACCCCTTCTTGAAGCTAAGATTACTGGATCTCAAGGCTTTGTCTTCATAACTTCGGAACACATGCCTCAGCTAAGCCTGGTCATCCCACCACTTGGGATGTGGAAGCCGGAAGACTGTGAGTTCAAAGCCAGTCCAAGCTGCGTGGTAAGACTATGCCTCAAAAACCAACCAGCCACGGTACCTTTGTCATGGTGGTTGTTGAGTAAGTCTTACTGGCCCAGAACTAAGGATGTGTCCCTTCCCCACTGAGCCCTCGTCATGTCAGGAAAGTGCTCAGAGTGACAACTCTGAGCAGAGACACTCGTGTTTATTCAGGAAAGGGCAAATGGTGGCGCCCCAGAAAAACCACGGGGTCCAATTGGCAGAACAAGTGAGGGGAGGCCACCCAGCCACCACCCCCAGTCAGTAAGTCACACGTGTTTAACCTGCCCTTCATTCTGGACACCCAGCCACCACTCCCAGTCAGTAAGTCACACGTGTTTAACCTGCCCTTCATTCTGTTTCTGGCTTCCAGAGGAAGGGACATCATCTCCCACCCAGAAGCTCCAAGCCAAGGTTATAGCTAAGGCTGTCTCCCTTCCTTCCTGACCCCACTCAACCCCAGTTGTCTACATCTCCATCTAATGTCGTCTGCAGGGAATTGAGAGGGTAATGTTCTAGCACTGACTTCTCCTGTCCTCTGCTGTCCTCTGGGGACTGATGCATCTACACACACACACACACACACACACACACCACACACAAACACACCACACACACACAAACACACCACACACACACATATACACCACACACATACACACCACATACCACACCACACACCACACACACATACACCACACACACACACACATACACACCACACACACATACACACCACACACCACACACACATACACCACACACACACACCACACACCACATACACAGAGAGAGAGACAGAGAGAGAGACAGAGCGAGAGACAGACAGAGAGAGAGAGAGAGAGAGAGAGAGAGAGAGAGAGAGAATCAAAAGCCTCTGGTCTACCCAATCGACAGATCCTGTTAACACTATCATTC
The DNA here is from genome assembly GCA_036184795.1 of Tokudaia tokunoshimensis. NCBI lineage: Eukaryota > Metazoa > Chordata > Mammalia > Rodentia > Muridae > Tokudaia > Tokudaia tokunoshimensis. The sequence continues at coordinate 6,593,499 of BTHU01000007.1, read as the reverse complement.
CCAGCTAAGGGAGGAGAACCCACATCTGTGCCTTCTTAGTGTGGCCCATCCTGCCTCTGCCTTCTTGAGAGGAAAGCTCTTGTAACTCTGGAACTGTGTGTGTCTGTGTATGCATGTGTGTCCATGCATGTGTAGATGTTTATGTGTGTGTGCACATGTGCATGCATTTTGTGCATGCATATGTATGCCTATATGTGTGAGTCTGTGTGTGCATATGTGTCTCTGTGTATTTGCATGGATGTGTCTGTATGTATGTCTGTGTGTGCATGTGTGAGTATGTGTGTGCATGTTCATATGTATGTATACATGCATGGAGTGTGTGTGTATGTGTATTGTATATTCAGGTTTATACTCATTGTGTCTGCATTTATATGCATGTGTGCTCATGTGGCATGCATCTTCACTTGTATGTGTGTGTATGTGTGTGTGTATGCACATGCGCCTATGTGTGTTTTCACATTGAAGATCCAAGCAACAAAAAGAGCAGAACACTTGACCTTCCAAAGCAAACCGCCCAGCCTTGCCCATAAATCAAGTATTATCCCAGCCCAGGACGGATTATTCCTGCAGGGCAATAAATGAGATCATTGTTTTATTTATTTTTATTTTTTCATATTCTCTTGACACACAACATAGCTTTTCTCTTATAAAGCAATATTTCCAAGACCATACAAAACGGTGGCGGAAATTATGTTAGCAGAAGGAAGTGCGTGTGGGAACCTGAAGGATGACTTCAAGCATCTTTGTGCTCTCAGCCACTTCTCTGCTGTGTGCAGAGGTGACAGGGACTTTCTCATTCCAAGCCAGTGCTGAGGACATATGTGTGGATGGGACTGGGTAGAGACAGGGCAAGGACACAGGCTTGTTGGGGGAAGTATACAGACGACATAAAGAGAAGCGGGCACTGGGGTTCCTGAGCCCCTTAGTTGTCAGGTGTCCATGACATTGTGAAGTTCTCACAGCTTTGAACAGTGAGTCGCCGATATTCATAGCCCTCTGAGCTGGCCGCTGTCCTACAGTTTCTCACACTTGGCCTTTTCTTTAACCTTCATAGCACTTCTAAGTCGTAATTTACCGTTATTCACCATTTTACAAATAAACAACCAAGGAGGCCCAGAGAGGTCAGTAACTTTCTCAAAGTCACACAGCTGCTATGTAGGTGAGCTGGGGTTTGAACCCAGGTAGTCTAGCTGCGGAGGCTGCTTATCATTATTTCATTCATCACTGCTTCTGTGAACCCCATTTGGAGCTGGAAATCTGATACTGCAGAGCATCCATTCTGCTGTGTACTCCACGCCCGGCTTTTCTTGGCTTTTCCTAGAGAACAGAAATATTCTTCCTCCTCTGTTCCTGCCGCTGGCTTATCGTGGATGTGCAATGGCCCAGGTAGGACATTGTCTTAACCACGAGCTCCTAGGGACAGAGCCGGGTTGGTACAGTGCTTGCCTAGCGTGCATAAAGTTCTGACTTAGATCCCCAGCACTGCATAAATCAGACATGGTGGCTCATACCTGTAATCCCAGCACTATGAAGGTAAAGGCAAGAAGATCAGAAATGTACAGTTGTCCTTGTCTGCATAGTGGGTTCCAGTTCTAGGCTACATGGTATCTCATCTCAAAATGTAACAAAGGTGGCAGGGCAGGGCAAGGAGATGCACACCTTTAATCCCAGCACTTTGAGGCAGAAGCAGGTGGATCCTCTGTGAATTCAGGGTTAGCCTGGCCTGCATAGTGAGTTCCAGGCCAGCCAAGGCTACATAGTGAGAACCTGTCTTGAGAAAAGGGCTTGGGTGGAGGGTGTTAGGGGAAGAAAGAACTGCAGGCTATGAATCCATGGCAGGGTCTTTAGACTGGCCCAGGGCTGGAAAGCCGTGATGGTAAACAGCAGTGACTGTGCCTTTCCATGCTCAAAGCTAAGGACACTGAAAGATACCCTGACAGCAATCTATGCAGGGAGTCACTTGTCTTTACTGTCCTAGATACACCCCAAGCTCTGGGCTTCCCAGACAAACTCTTGGCTAACAGGAAGGCTTCCCCCTTGGCTGTCCCCAGAAGACAGAATGCTGCTTTTGTGCCTGAAGCCCATGTACTCTAGAAGGAGGGCAATTTTATGTCCCTTCAAATAAGAAAGAAAAAAACCCAAGTAAAGAAGGCCTTGGGTGCTGTTCTCGTTTTCCATGGCACTTCTACTGTGTCTGCTGAGGTCCTCCTTTGTCTACACTGACCACCCCTTCCTTCTGGCACTTGCTAAGATCCCCAGATTGCACACCCTGTTGGTTTTTCCTCTCGAACTTCAGTACCATGTCATTGAGCTCCCTTTTTAAAAAGCCCTTAATCAGTAAGACCGAGACCACACTCTGCCCCTTCTGACAATGGCACTTGATCACCGCAGCAAAGAATCTGAGCTGCACCCCGCGAGTGATGCTGGTGTAAAGGCGGTGTGGACCGCAGTGGGCTACCAGAGGGACAGTTCCAAAATGCAGGCTGCTGGGGAGGGGGTGAGGCACTCAGGGGGGAAGAGGACAGCCTTTGCCACTGTGGGAAGCAAAGGTGGGACTCGAGTGCAGGAGCTGGCTTCAGGGAGATACAGCCTTGGAGGTAGAGGAAGATTTAGGAGGCACGGTGGGAGGGAGAGGCAGAATTTAGGTTCTTCAGTCACAGGCAGGCTCAGGCCTCACTGGTCCACTTTGCTAGCTGGCAGACTCCATCTCTCAGTGTTAGGGATGATGGAAATGCCATGTAATCACGTAAACGTTCATCTTCATGTCAACTTGATGGGATTCAGTGTCACCATGGAAACACACCTCTGGGTGTTTCTTTGAAGATGTTTCCAGAAAGGTTTAACAAAGCAGGAAAGACCCACCTGGGATGTGAGTGGCAGTTTCCCGTGGACTGAGGTCCCTGGCAGGATCAAAGGGGAGGAGGGAAGCAAACTGAGTATTAACACTCACCTCTCTCTATGTTCTCATGAACGGTGGATACAATGTGATCATCGCTCGGCCCTTGCCTTCCCCGCCAGGACTGACTGTATCTCTCCAACTGTGAGCCAAAACAAACCCTTCCTCTCTGAAATTGATTTTTGTCAGGTATTTGGTCACAGCAACGAAAAGAGGAACAAATCTACGCTGTGACTTGATTGAGTTCTTGTTTAATTAGATATCAGATGGCTGGGACTCCTCAGGCTGCACATTCAATAATGAGTATGTTATTGGATGTGAACTATACCAAATAAAGTTAATTTGAAAATTGACCCTTTCCATCTAAAGAGCAATAGCAACTTCTTAGGAAGGGGGTGGGGCCACCCCAGCCAGTATCTGCACTGGCTGGGGTGGCCCCACCACTCACCCCATGCTTGGCTCAGCACGATTCGTAATTGCTGCCTCCGTGAAATGAGTTACTAGATAGGGCAACGGGGTTTCCAAGGAGTGGAACTGGGATTCGAACTCAGGTCTGCATAACCATTCATCTGAGTAAGCTGGGAATTAGCTTAAGCCTAAGACCTGGAACAGGATGCTTACCCACTAATTGCCTTAGTCTATCAGCCAGATGAAGAACTCCTCATTCCGGTGACATGGCACCTTGTGTGTCCTGAGAATGCCTGAGCCCTGGACCGCCACTGATCAACAGAGAATGGTGCCAGAAATGGGTTGTCCCCCCTCACCCCAGTCAGCGTTCACTCTGTTCTCTCCTCTCCCTCACTAGCTCAGTGGGCACCACTGGGCACTATTCTTTACACCACACTTTGCTCAAAGGCTGGGCCCCTCCCAGGTTGTGGAGACACAGTCCTGACCCTCCCATAATGCAGCATGCTAGACTGGGTGTGACTTAAGGACTATTGGCTTGTCATTTGGGGAACTAGGCTGAGCCCTGGGGGTGGCCTCTTGGGTGAGAGGGTTGGGAACCGCAGATGCCTGGGGAGATGTTGTAAAAGCATGCTGAGGCTCGGTGATAATCTAGAGGCAGAATATGGAGGGATCCCTCTTCCCTACACCCCCTCCTGTCACAGACACATCCATCCACTGACACCTAATGATGATGACTTATTGACCAGACAGCAGTGTTTCCATCTGAGAAAGAAATGGTGCTTCCGGACGGTGACTAGCTGCCTTCTCCTGCAGCAATTACAGGGACAATCCTTGGGGAGATGCCACAGAACAGGGTGTGTCCTTGGCTCTCCTTGGCTCCTTCTCGGAAGCCAACACTTTTCCTTGTAGCACCAGAAGCAGGAACAGCTTTCCCGCCCCCTCTAAGAAATTCTCACCAACCCTGACCCTCCCACTCAGGCTTCCAGTCCCCTCCCCCCCCCCGCCCCCCGCTTTCCTTCCTCCCTCTTAGAATGACTTAAGGGCCTGTAGGAGGCCTCTCCCTCCAGAGTTCCAACCAAACTCAATACAACCAAAGAAAGTGACATGCCTGTTAAAGCTAGCCCTTTGCAGGGATAGCCAAGGGGAGGAAAAGCTCAAGCTGAATTCTCTGCCTGCTTGTTAGCTGTGTGCTCTGGGCAGCCTCTTGCCTTTCCCCAGAGATAAACTCATGCCCTCCAGCACCAAGGGCTGGGAAGGCGCCTTGTCCTAATGCCTGCCTTGGAGCCTGAGTTCAGCAGACTCTTGCTGCCGTTAGGATCAGAGTGACATTAAACACACCAGAAGCAGGTACACACCAGAGGCTAGATTACCGAACAGCACTTTCCCAGGGCCAAGCCACAGAAGGCTGAGCCTCAGGTGTCCCCCGGGGCTGAAGCTGGGGGTGGGGGGTGTGGGGTGGCGCGGAGGGGGGAGGCATTCTTTTGGGTGCTCTTGGAGGAAGCAGCAATACCAAGCAATACCATCCCTTCACTGTCCCCACAAGGGAAGCTGTAGGGGCCACTTTGCTGTGAACCATAGCGGGGTTCCCTAGGCAAATCAGACCCTGACATGAAGGTAGGCCCTCTAATAGTGCTGGCTAACGGTGTTTTGTTCAAGCTAGCTGAGCTGATGTGTATCGGCTGAGCAATCCCAGACTCCTGGTACCTTCTCAGCCTCATAGACTACTGTGCTGCGCTGAAGGAACAGGGCCCAGGCATCTTTTATGCATGGTATGAAGCAAGATGATACCTCTTCTGAAGTATGATGCTTTCACTGTGTCCCTTCCAAAATTCACATCCTGAAGCCCAAAACTCAAGCACCTTAGAATAGAGTTTTCTTTGGAAATAGGGTCCCTGCAGATGTAAGTGGTTAAGAGGAGGTAGGCCTTCACCTTAGGTAGGTCCAGCATGCCAAGAATCCTAAAAGGGGGAGTCTGGATACAGCTACGCACACAGGGAGAATACAATGAGAAAACAAGACTGAATGATGGTCTATACCCCAGATGCCTGAAGCCAGGAAGGGCACAGACAAATCCTCTTTCAAAAGCTGCCCACCTGGACCTCTACACACTTTGGACATCTAGCTCCCAGAAACAAAAAACATGTAGTTGGGATTGTTATCAAATATTATGTGGGGGGTAGTGCTCCCTGAGAAATCACGTCATGTGACAAACCTGGTATAAAGGAAGGAGGTTGATTTGGGGGGAAGGGAGAGGAGTGAGGGACTGAATGGTTGCAGGTAAGCCATTGCTGGGTCCCTGGGAGGAGCCTCGAGGAATCACCTGCAAGCCATCAGGGATTTGTTATTGACAGCATCTCAAGTAACCAAAGGCAGCCCTGAATCCCCTCTTGTAGCCCAGGCTCTAACTCCTCCCCTTCCTGCCTCCATCCCATTCACTCCCACCCCCACCCAGACTGAGGATACACGGTGTATCTAAGCGCCAGCTTTGTGAAATATTCAGAAGTTGCCACTTGGGTGGGCACCTCAGATCTAGTCTCACACCCACTGTGGAGAGGGGGATGTGGTCACCCCTGCTTTACAGTCCTAGGAACTGAAGCTCAGAGAGAAAAAGTAACCTACTCAAAGCCACACAGTGAGAAAAGGACTCAGACAAGAGTACTGACCTCCAGGTCCTGGTTAGAGCTGTGCAGCGGGGTCCTAAGAGAGCAGCAGGCTACCCAGATCCAGCCAAAAGATGAATCCCCACCTCAGTTCCTCCACACTCAGACAAAAAGGTGGGCTAGGCCAGGTTGTCTGCCGGGAAGGGCGGGCGGGTGGGCCTTCAAGAGCAAGGATTAGGGAGCTGCCCAGAACCCAGGGCTGACAAAAGCTAGAGGTGCTTTGCAAGTAAGCCTGGTCAGAAGGCTGCGCCCAGACTCCCAGGGTGTGGCCAGGAAGCCAGGTGGCCCCAGCTATCAAGTGCCAGGAACCAAGAGGCACAGGAAAGGCCTCCTCCTTCCCTGACACCACCCAGGATTTGAGCTTTCCCCAGGCAGCACCTACCCTTCCTGCTGAGCCCAGCCTCTCTTGAAACAGGGCCTTTGGGGTCACTCTGGGTTTTGTAAATCATTATTTATTTATTCTTTTACAACTTCATACTTATATATGTGTATACATATACATCATATACATATACTACATATACACATACACATACACATATACATATACATCATATACATACACATACACATCATATACAAATACTGCATATATATGTCATATACATACACATACATAATTTGCATATACATAATCTACATATACATATACTACATATACATACACATATACATATAGTGTTCTTTAATCAAAGTCTCCCCCTTCATCTTCTCTTATGCCTTTCTTCCTCCCACCAAATCCTTTTGTCCCAAGTCCCCCTACTACTCTCGATGTGTGAGTGTGTGTGTGTGTGTGTGTGTGTGTGTGTGTGTGTGTGTGTGTGTCCATCCCACCATATTTAATTTGTGCTACTCACATGAGCATGGGGCCAGTTATTTTCTTAGGTAGTGGCAAAGTACCTGTGGGATCATTTTTAATCAAAGCATGGAACGTAGTGTCACAGGCCCTCCAGAGCTTGCTAAACAAGCCTTTGATGCTGCAGCTCCTGTCAGGGGACTGTGGGGACACAGTGGAGCTGTCACTAACCATCTGGGAAATGCAGAGAGAACAGGCTTGTGATCATAAGCCCACGATAAAGGGAACAGGAGGGGACAGCCAGGACTCCCAGATCATAGGGCAGCCTCTCCCGGTCTGTGTAGTTGGAGACTCCCCATGTCACCTGTTGTCCTTACCAATGAAGCCCTCTCTCCTCTGGTGTCTGGGAAGAGGCAGTGAGACATTGGCTCAGCTACAAAGCCACAGTGTGGTTGGGAGTGACTCATTCTGAATCAGCCAATTCCTCCTCCTATGAGCATCCAACCTGGGAGGGAGCCAGGTCCCACCTTACCGGCACTGCCACACCCACACTGGTGTTCCCACACTTAAATAATCTACAAGTAGACCAGGCTTGATCAGAGACCAGCCTGAACCTACCCTGGGGGTTATAGCTGAGCTGCCCAGGTCCAGCTATTGGAAACCTAAATTGGTGACTAAGGACAGACTCTGGTCCTGCTATGACGAGAATTAGGCACAGCCGTCCTGAGACCCTCATCCCTGACAGGGGTCAGAGGGACCAGAAGAGCACCAGAGATGCCACAGTTCGACCCCACAGTCCCCTCCTAGGCACTTCCCACGTATGTACTCCTTGGACTGTAGGTAAACCTTTCCCTTTAGCAGCTGGTACGCCTCTTAAGGTATTGATTCCGTGTGCCCATTTCCCACTGGATAAGTCAATGCAGCGACTTCCTGGTTCTCCAGGCAGAGTAGTGATACCACTTAAGAATGGACCCACCAGGCCCTGTACACAAGAACCCTCTCAAGTGGCTCAGCCTAACATGAATGCTGAGTCTCCCACGGCCACCATGCAGACCTCTAGACAGAATGACCTGAAATGGTTTTCATGCTGTGGAGGTCAGAAGCCCAAATGGCCTTGATGAGCCAAGAGCAAAGTATTAACTGAACCTTTGGAGATCTGGGAGAGACTCAACGCACCCCTATGAAAGCCCCTTTCATATTCAAAGGTTCTGGCAAGTAAATGATAAACATCTTTGAAAACCATTACTCCACTGACCCTAGAAATTGGAATTCAACACAATTCCGGTTTCTTTCAACTTGATAATTAATTCAGCCTGGCACTGGAAGTGGCTTTCCACTATCCAAGACTGTGTGACCCTAGTCCCCTACCCTCTCTGGTCCTTGCTTATCTTTATGAAAAAGAGCTTACCCATAGACTCTGATAAGGGATCAGCACTGCATGCTTTGGGTCTGGAAATGCTGGCAGCTGTACTCCATAATATCTATGGCTCCCCGGCTTACGGGGCCTGCGATTTCACGACTCGCTGCTTCTAAATAACAGACGCAAAGTCTGAAGATGCATAATCACATCTGTTGAGAAAGTTCCCTCAGGGAGAGGAGTGGATCATTTTTCTCTGTTGGCACAGTGCTTTGTACCGGAAGACAGCTGAGCACACACACCAACAGCAAATAGATGGGCAACTATGCTTGTATGTGTGTGTAAATGCACAGGGGTTGTGCGTTTATGTGTGCAAACACCTGCAAACGAAGCTCAGATAGAAAACGCGTTCCTCTAACCAGCCCCTGGTTCCCTAGAGTTAACCAGCCTTAGATGTGTGTTTGGGGGCTTGGGGGAAGGATCATTGTGAGCCTATTACCACTGAGGCCTGGCTCTACTGACATCAGCTGGAAAAGGTGTGCATCTCCGCACGTCAGTATACACCCCTGCTGCTGCCAGCCACCCTTTTCTTGCCTCCTGCTTACCTGCAGTGCTCCCTACGCGGAAGCGGCCCTCACCCGCTCTGATCAGCCATCCTGTCTAATGCCTCAGGCTACTAAAGTGATGGTTGTTGCACATCACCAGCTCGATTCTCACCACTCCCCATCTGCGACTTCCGGTCCTGGTGCTCAGAGCCCCTGACCTGGAATCCAGAGTCAGCTCAGGGCCAGCCCTGACTTGTGTCAGTCTTTGATGAGTCATTAAAAACTCTATATATGTCTCCCACCCCACCTGCCACAGAAGTCATATACAGGACTGTGCAACCCAGGCGGCTACTTAGCCAAGGGTCACTGGTTTCTCTAGACTCTCTGGGCCTCAAGTGCAGGCGCTGAGCAGACCCAGCCCTTCCTGGCCTAAACTGTTATCTCCTTTTGCCTGGATACCAGCAGCCTGGCCCTGTGCACTCTGTGCCAAGATCCTTTCTCTGCCTCTGGCTTTTCACTTGTCTTTGAGTCCTTCCCGGCTCAGCCGCTCCCTTTCTTTCTGAGCAGGACAAACTCCGAAGCCAAATGGATTAATTCCCAACCCCACCTATATGCCCGTCTGTGTGATATTTGGAAAGGTATCTAACCTTTCTGAGCCTCCTTTTCATCATCTGGAGAATGATAATCATGCAAACTACTGAGGGACGTGAGGACTAAAATCACTAATGGCGTGAGGTGCACAGAATAGTGCCCGGCCCACAGGAGGTGCCACAAAAGTCTTCATTCTCATTTTCCATGAGTACTACCATTTTCTGGCCTTGCCCAAATATTATTGGATATCCTTCTGTGTAAAGTGAGAGTGGTGGAAGACTTGAGGATATTTAGGGGAGTTTGGGTCAGCCTGTCCAGGGAAGCAGTGTGATGTTATGCTCAGAAAAGCCGGGAATGGCTCCCTATAGAAAACTGAGGAGATGGCCTTAGCGATTAGAAAAGTTATGTGAGCAGAGACGGGGATTGGGAACATCACATCCAGGGGCATAAGTGGCTTTGTGGGTTTGCAAGTAGACTGGAGTTTGTTTGGACAGCTAGGCCAGGCAAAGGCCACAGAGGCCTTTAAGCCCTGGGTAAAGAGTTTCCATCTTATCCTCCAAGCAAATAGGAAGCCACTAAAGGTTGTTCAAGTGAGAGAAGGTGGTCACGGGCTCCGAGCAGTCAGATGTGCTTAACCCCCAGAGAGAAGTCAGTTCTGGCCACAGGCCTGATAGATTACAAGCACAGTAGTGCGTCTTCTGGAAGTGGAGATCTGAAATTGAGGCGGCCACAGCATTGGTTACTACTGGAGGCTGTGGGATAGGGTTTGACCCAAGCTTCTCTCCCAGGTTTTGTTGACACAATTTAGATTCATCTGAAAAGAGAGTCCCAACAAGAAGCTGTCTAGGTCAGGTTGACCTGTGGGTGTGTCTGTATGGGATTGTCTTGACTATATTAATGGTCGTAGGAAGACCGGTCATTTTAGACAGCACCTTTCTCTGGCTCCAGGCCTTGGACTGTCTAAGCATAGAGGGAAACTGAGCACCAGTAAGCTCACGTGCATTCATTTCTTTCTGCTCCCGACTGAGGGTATGACCAGTGGCTTCAAGTTCCTGCCTTGACTTCTCTACCACGATGACCTATAACTTGGGATTATGAGCCAAAGAAGTCCTTTCTTTGTTACAGTAGGTTTTGTAAGAGTGTCTTATCACAGCAACAGAAATGAACCTAGAACAAGTGGTGTGTTCCGGTCTCCCTCTGCTGTTCTGTTACAAGGCCCTATCTGTGCCAGTGGGCTGGCGAAGTGCTGCAAGTCCAGCATGAGCTCATTCTGATGGCCTTCACTTACTGGCATGTACATTGAGTGGTCCTTCTTACAGGTGTCGGGCTTTTGGCAGATGTGTCTTTTGGAGCCACTGTTCAACACACTGAAGGCAATAGCACAGTCTGAATATCATCAGTCTCAGGCTTTGGCTCATGTTGGGAGCTGAGAGCCCCTGAGCTATACCTGAGTTTCCTCAAGGAGTGCTGGGTCTTGCTAAATCCCTATATTGGACATGTCCCCCAGAGGCATTCTTCCCACATGTCTAGTGGAAAAGAGCCTCTCTTCCCCAGCAAGGCTAGCTCCCACCTCCCCCCAGTCCCCACCAGGACCCATAGCCTAGTTGAAAGTGGAAGTATGGTACCTTTAACTCTTATCAGCAGCCACAAATGAGAGTTTAGAGTCCTCTTGTGGTTTGTTATTTGCTCTGTAGTCAGCCGCTGAATTTGCCCTAATGGGATTCTAAAGTTTTTAAAAGCCAATTTAGTAATCTTTGTAGTTTTGATGGATTGTGGAAGGCCGATTAGTTATTTATGTCATATACACATGCGCGGCTGCAAATGGCAGGCGTGAGCTTTGATGTGCCATCAATCTCTATACTGTGTTAATGGAGGAATACAGCCAACTTTCAAAATGCTATAGATGCATGTGCTTATGCGCACGCCCACACGCGCTCGCGTGCACACACACACACACACACACACACACACACACACACACAAACACACTACTATCAGTCCATGTGGTCAGCCGTAGGGTATCTCCATTTAGTAAACATTTCAGTGAATAGTCCTCTACCATATATCAAATAAGTAATACGTCTATCGTCAGGCTGTTTAACTAAAGATAGTCAGACTTCGAAGACATAGACTACAATTAAATATACTTGGCACTAAAGCTGGGTTGAGTGTGATTTAATCTTTTGTGGGTGACTCGGAGTCTTGCTGACCCTAAGGGGCTTCGTGATGCATAGAAATAATCTTCTTACTGTGTGGAGACACTATTGGAAAGAAATCTCCCCCTGGAAGGCAGCCAGGTACAGCAGCCTCCCTTCTAGCGGGAATCCTTGCTTTTACCTGGAAACGGTTTGTATATATCCCCAGAGGAGACAGATCTGTGAATATTTGTCCTTGGCATCAAATGCTGCTGGCAGCTGGTGTGAAATCCTCCATTTTTTTTCCAGCTCCCTTTAATTTCTGTAACAGAGAAGAATACCCAGGAGGGTGTTAATATGGCCTTAACACCTTTCTTTAACACTAATCCTTCTTCTCTACAAAGAATTCTACCCAGGACTCATTCATGGATTCAATGTGTTTTTATGAAGGAAGTTCCCGTGAGGACTCTGAGGCAGGAGACCCAGAGAGCTGGGAGCAACAAAGAGACAGCTAAGCGTGTTCCAGGAGGCACAACGTCTCTCAAAGCACGGTCTTTAATGGACTTATGCACGAACCACCCCGTCTATGGCTTTCCTTTCCCATGCGATCTTCTTCACCAAGTGAATGACATTCAGAGGGCCAATGATTCAGAATTTAAATTGATATTGGAGAGAATGAGATAAAAATAGCCTCTAAGTGTCATTTTAAAGAAGTGAGGTAGGTTCTTTCTGATTTTAAAGCGTTTGTGAAGCTGCAATAATGAAACAATTTATTTCCCACACTGGAAAAAAAAAGATGAGATCGATAGGATAAAGTAGGAAATACAGAGGTGAATGCATCAATTGCACCTGGAAATAAAGTGGTTCATAGAGCAGGGTGTAAATCAGTCAGCTAAGGCGGTTTATCTAGTAGTCACTGACACGGTTGATTGGTTACTCTGGAAAAATACACTTTCTAGCTCACTCTAGATAGGTCACGGTTTTAATATTGGTAACAAAACTAAAATTACCATCTGAAGCATGCTTAACTCTTAGTAATGTTACCTAGAGGAAACTCTTTCTTCTTCTTTTGATGTATATGTGTGCATGCATGTGTCAAGGCTTATATGTGTACTTCTGGGCATGCGTGTAGAGGCCCGAGGTTGATGCTGGTACTCCCCCTCCTTCACTCTCCCACTTATTCTTTGAGGCACAGTCTCTCAGTTGGAACCAGAGCTCACCAGCATGTCTGGACTCACTAGCCAGTTTGCTCCTAGGATCCTGTCTCTGCCTTCCAAGGCTGGAATTGTAAGCGAGCCACCCACGCAGCATTCACTTGGGTTCCGGGGATTGGTCCTCTTGCTCATCTGGCAAGTGTTTTGACCACTGACGTATTTCCCTATAGAGGAAGCACCTAATGAACAAAA
>BTHU01000007.1:6573205-6575705 GCA_036184795.1 Tokudaia tokunoshimensis | reverse complement strand
AGAGAGTAAGAGAGAGGGGAGGGATAAACAGCCCCTTTTATAGTGGGCTGGGTCTACCTGGCTATTGCCAGGTAACTTTAGGGAGGGACATACCTGGCTTTTGCCAGGTGACTGTGGGGGTGGAGCCCAGACAGAACACCAGGGTCTTGGGGTGTTGCCATACATGATTGATTGCCACAGGATTATGGAGTTGAGGACCTCCTGTCAGAAGCCTAGTGTCTGGGAGCATGGCCAACGGGTCCGTCCTTGCAGAATTAATCTGCGGGGTCTCTGGAAGTTAAGCCTCGCTCATCCAGAACACAGACTGCCTTTCACGGTCCCACACGAGGTCAGGTCCAAAATCTTTGGGGTCACCCATTAGGCCTCAGCCAATCCATCCTCAGCGCTCCATCACCAGACGTCTTCTCCTGACTTGCCACTCTCTTCCTTTCTCACAGCCCCAGCGCACCCCACCCTTTCCTCCTACGTCCTCTCTGTTGCCCCCGCTCTTTACCAGATAGGCACATCTGTCACTTCCTTCAAGCCTCTACTTCAGTGGCTTCTTTACATCTTCCTCATTTTCTGCCATTTCCCACGTGGCCCTGAGTGCCTATCGCCAGCATATTGTAACCATGTGTTAGAGTGTTCCTTTGGAACAGAAGGACTAAAATAACAAGGCTCTCCAGTACTTTGCCACCAGATCCCGAGAACCTACAACATTGTCTGGCGCCTAGTAGGTGCTCAGCTAATGCTCACTGAATGAGAGCATGTGCTAAGTTTTTAACCCTCGACTTTCTTGTTTCTCCAGTTAGTTCTCTCATTATACCACCAGTGTTGGAGTCACACTAACATCCCCATTGTCTCTGTGCCTTGCCTGTTATACAGTCTCTAGAGCAGCCTAGCTCCCACCATGCACTAAGCCCAGAGGGAAGCTAGCCCTAGCTCATCCCTAGCTGGGCAGGAGGAAAAGCAGGTTGCCTATGACTCACAGAGGGAGTCACGTCCAGCTTGTGGGGTCCTGTCAGTCACTTCCTGCTTGTGACTCCATTCTACCTGCCTTACCTCTTTGTGTTCTGCTTCTGACAGTCTCCGCTACCCTTCTCACTGTCTCCCTGGCTGCCTGAACTGAAAGTTCCTCAAAAGCAGGGCCTGAGGCTTCTTCAAGTCCTTGGCATCTCGAGTCGGGCTCAAAAGGATAACCTTGAATTTCTTAGAGCAGTGGAAGTGGGGATGGAGCTGGGAAGAGAACGATGGAGATGCAGTGTGAGGTCACGGTTTCTAGCAACTGGGCTGTGGATGGAGAGAGAAGCATAGTGCCTGTAGATGAAGGTTGAGATCCTGGCCAGGAAATAAGGTCTTCTGTGAGCTGCAGCTGCCCGTGCCCACTTATCACCTCTGCACCCTCTGCTCCCCGTGCTCCCCCCACATGCTGAGCACCTGCCTCTGGGCCTTTGTTCCTTCCTGGACTGTCCTCCAACAACAATTATAATGACAATAGCAGCTGCCATTATTGAGCTATTTATAGAGAGCAAGCTGTATTTCACTCATTTTATCTTCCAGCCGCACTGTGACAGTTATGCTAGAATGTTCTCCATTATTCTATAGTGTTCCCAAGGAATCTGGTGCTTCAGGGGAGGCTAACTTAATTCGTCAGTGCTGGGGGCCAAACCCAGCCTCCAGAACTCAGAACTCAGGACTCATGGAGTCCGGTTCTCAAACATCCCAACTGGTGCTGAGTCTCTAGGAAGCATCAGGAACTGAGGCTGCCTTGGGCTTGCCTGGGGCGGCTTCTCAGGACCACATGGGACCACACAGGGCGGAGTCCAACCTCTGCTGTTTCTTCCACAATATTCCAGCTGGTGGAGGTCTGTGTTCACAGCTAAGCTGGAGGCCTCGGCCTCAGACATCTACCCGGCCAGAGTATTTGCATCTTCTGAAGGTCAACACGCCCTTCCTTAAACAGGTTTCAGACCCCACACTGCAGTGTGCCCTGCTACCCATTTCTAGAAAGGCTCTACATGTGTGTTTCCTCCACTGTCATGCTTAAGTGCTCTGGGTCCAATATGTTTAAGAAAGATCTCTGAAAAGGAATTCATTCTTGGACAAACCGTGAGCCAGGATCTGTGCTCACACTAGTAGAAAAAGGGTCTGTTTCACACAAACAGAGGGTTCACTAGACCATTCCTAAATCTGCTTCCTGCTGCCAAATCTTTTAAAATAAAAGGGGAGCTCCAAGCTGGTGGTATAGACATATTTAAAAAAAAAAGCTTTGACTTTCTATTTTGTTTCTTCATAAATCTAACAGTAAAAGAAAGCCTTCTAGCAGCGACTGGGTTATTGACTTCCTAAATCTTTAGCTCCAAAGAACTTCATTTACTTACTTTATTAGCAAACATTTATTGACTCCATTCGCTGTGCCAGCTTGTCCATATATATTATCCCATTCCTGCCTCTCCACCAGACATGATGAAAGCAATGTCAAATACTGCAAAGGGTGGAATGGGGCTAGAGAACCCAGTCC